>CAUYSK010006109.1:0-17336 GCA_963575035.1 Avahi laniger
GCCACGGCACTCTAGCCCGGGCAACACAGTGAGACTCTGTCTCAAAAAAAAAAAAAGAAGGTAAGCCAGAAAGAAAATAAAAATCAGGTAAGTATTAATGCTTTAATCATTCTAAGCATTAGAATGGGAAAGGGGAACCAAACAGAAGAATTAATTCAGGTAAAAGATACAAGTTAAATCAAATTTTAAAGAACATTGACATGAAGCTCTGACCAGTTTCAGAGGTTTATTTTAATTAGTAATATAATTACATATATAGCTACTGATGACACACAGCCTAGAGTTTCTGTATTAATGAATCACAATAGAAATTAACTTTAGTTAATTATTTGTCTAATTAAAAGGTAGTTATGTCACTAGATTTTGAATTACCTAAGCTGAGTATAAGCCTTATACAACCATGTGTATATCAAAACCCAACACATCTTTTATCCTTTTATTAAGTCAACACAGGTGAGTTGATTTGAAACTTCTAGTTAATTGACAACGTATGGTGCTAAAGTTGAAAGATTAATTAATTAAATACATCATTCATTTATTTAACAGACAGTAAGTGAGTATCAGCTCAGGGCTGGGGACTATGATAAGTTTAGGGAATGCAAAAGACAGACACTTAAATGCACTTTGGCTTTTAAAATAATTTAGAAACTGCTGACCATTTCTGCATAATTCAAGGTTCCCAATAATGATCTTATAATTGGATTCTCAAAAATTGTAATAATTTTGCCAATAGGTCAATAACATTTTCTATCCAGGGAAACATGAGCTGGCATATCAAATCTGTGAGATTTTATGATAAATAATATAGAAATAATGAATATAGTCATTGTCTCCAAATTCCTAAATTATCAAATTTCCTAATAAAATAAATCTTCATTTAAGCTGAATCCAAGTAACCATAGGTTTAATCTTTTAAACTTCAATTACTCAAGCTTACTCCCCTCATTCTACTACAGCTTCCACATTGAGTACAAGTCAGTCAGTCATTGAGTTTTTTCTTTTCTTTTTTTTCAGAGATGGGATCTCACTATGTTTGCCCAGGCTGGTCTCAAACTCCTGTGCCCAAGAGATCCTCCCACCTCAGCCTCCCAAGTGGCTCAGACTATAAGCATGCACAACTACACCCGGAAGACACTGAGTCTTATTTTGTACCCAGGCATTCACATTGGCTTCCTATGTAGTCCTAATTACAGCTCTGCATTTACAACTTAGTATTCTTTTGCATAAATCTTCCAGTTTAGTCTCTTCTTGTCTCTACTTCTAGAAATAAATTTCCTGTCACCACGCTTTTTGGCCATGGAATGCATCTTTTGCCCTATCATCTTCTTCCTTTCTCTCCAATGATCTAAATCCCACTCAGATTCTTAGAGACATTTTCCTCTTTCTTAGACCTTCAAAGAGAAGCTTCTTACCACCCGTTCATTTTTCACTCATCACATTCTGCACAGGGCCATATACAATCCCTATTTGGCATATTTCATTTACCATCACCATCCCAAGCTCTCTGTAAGTAGGACCTGTGTCGTGGACCTCTCTGCACATCATCCTCAGAAGCTACTACACTGCTATGAATAAGTCAATCTATTTGATTGAATGATATGTCATTGATAGCTTTTGGATACTGTGGGATTTTAAAGTGCATTCTGAACATATATGCATTATACATATAATGCTAATCATATATTTTATTAGAAATTTTTAATTATTTGAAAATTAAACATTCATCAGGTGTGTATACAATAAATCACTAATAAGAAGAAAAGTCTATTAATTCGACCTTGCATTTTCTAATTGTTCTGAAACAATATACATAAAAATCTACTGAGTTTATCTCAGGGATATATGCTCAGTTTAATTCTAAACAGAAATGCTCTCCTATTTTCTATTATCATTATATATTTATCAATTCATCATTTAAAATGCTCTACATGTTTGACATTTTATAAAGCAAAATATTAAAAAAGAAAGCCTTATACTCTCTTCTAATTGACTATAATATGATGGATCATTTTTAATATGGCTTTCTTTCAGTTTATTCATGTAAGCAGGCTCTAAAGTGAGCTTATAAGGCTATGAATAGTATAGAGTCCTAAAATATTGTGATTTTCCTTCAAGCAGGACTTTATAAATATGTATAATAAATTATGCTGAGTAAACAACATAATTATTAATTCAGTTTAAGAGAAATATATAGGCACATGCAACATTGGACGATCTAGATATGTTTGGGGAAATCTCTGTTAAAATATTGTTTCTATTTCCACATTTATTTAAATTGATTTTTTTTTTAATAACTGGAGAGGGTTGGGAGAGAGGAGACACTTAACATGTAGAGAGTCCTTTAAATCTTATTGGAGAAGCTGGGCATAGTAGCACACACCTGTAGTCCCAGCTAACTGGGAAGCTAAGGAAGGAGGATTGTTTGAGCCCAAAAGTTCAAATCTGCAGTGAACTATGATCATGCCACTGCCCTCTAGCCTTGGTGACAGGGACTCTGAAAAAATAAATAAATAAATAAATAAATAAAAATGTAAAAAAGGGAAAAAACATATAAGAAAGCTTTATAATTTTCAGGATTAGTAATGTAGAAGGATTTCTAAGTTTAGAATAATTTCCCTAGTTTAAGCAGAGATGACACATTCAATTTCCTTATTTCATATATCAAACACACACGACATTCCATATACTTAGAGCATTTTTTAAAAGCCCTTGGTATACAATGTTCTTGTTCAATGAATAACTCCATTTTAATTTCTAAGAGACCAAACCATGCTTATATATTTTAATTTTATAAAAGTACCTCATTTTCACAGTAGAGAATTTAAAAAATTTAGAGAGTGCATCAGAAAAAAATTTCTCTTAACAAGCCCTAATCCTCAGAGACAACTACTTTTAACTCTTCACATACTTCCCTCCATTCTTTTTCCTATGTATGCGTGTACAAATGTATGACATAAATGAGTTACTATTTTATGTGATACTTTTTACATTTCATCTTTATAATGTGAGCCTTTTTATAGCCACTATTCTCAAGGAACTTACCACTTAGTGGGAGAAACAGGCATGAGACCAAAAGATGAACGAAAATGTAAGGTGTAATAAAACGGAGGTTGTACACAGTATAATGCACACATACACAAAGGCCCATCCTTCAGTCTGAGGGAGTGAAGATACAAATGGTTGAGCTAAGGGTTGAAAAGAGTGGAGCAGTTGCCAGGAGACAGCTGATGCAGGTGAGGAGTGGGAAATGGAATAGTGGTATTGGGTATTTGAGGTCTAAGGCATGCCTGGAGGTGCTAGTGCCATAAAGCTAGCAGTAGGATAGCAGAGTACTGTTTGGGCATAAGAAACGAAACAGAGGGTTATCATGACATGCTAAGTAGTCAGATCTTTCCCCTAGGTCAGAGCTAAAGAGAAAAGAACAATAATAAACAAGAAAGAAAAGAAAAACACCCTCATTGTTGATACTCTTAAAAATCTGTCATTCTCCCCACACCGATGTCTAAAAGTTGGGGTCACAGACTCTGGAACAAGACAATGGGCCTAGACATCTAGATCCACCATTCTTTAGCTATGGGGCCTTGAGCAAATTAACCTATCTGTGCCTCAGTTTCTTTATTTGTATAATGAGGATAATAGTAATATCTAACTCTTACAGTTGTTACAAGAATTAAATGAGATGACATGTATAAAGCACTAAGAATGCTGCCGGGCATGTAATAGCACTATATAAATGGCTGCTAAATAAAAGCAATACCCTTACAGTATCAAAGCAAGCAAACATATCTTGGTATCCAAAATCCCTGCTATAGAACAGAATCCATGTGCTTTGAGGTAATTGCTGATTCATTTCATAGTTATTTCTGAATAATTTCATAATCATAAAATGAGTCAACAGGGTTTCTATGGATAAACTAAATTAAAAAGGTAAAGCATCCAAGTTGATTAAAACTGAACTCATTTCAGGTCTGGTGAATTCTGGTAGTTTTGGGGCAGCAGAGTATATAGGTTCCTAGTTTCTTTTTATTTGTGGTGGGATGTTTTATGCTCTGAATTATCATAAGCTCCACTTTAGAGAACTTGCAGAAATGTTCAGCAATATCTGTATTCTGGAATATTTTTGGCATTATATACAAGTTGCTTAATAAAGTGCAAAAGATTGACTAATTTTTCAAAACTCCCAGACTGCAGCTGTTAGATCATTATTAATTGTTTCAGAAATTTCATATTGTACATTGAAAAAAAAAAACCTCACAAGTATTTTTCTGTATTTATAGCCAAGGACTGGTCATTGGAGATTTATGATGCTCTGTGAAAAACAATGCTGACCTGGCAAGTGTCTCCAGGGAAGGAGTGGCTAAGAATCCAGTGAATGAAATAAACTGCTATTAATTATGGTACTCAGTCTTGACTCCAGCCCACCCCATTGGTTTGTGACCTAAATGTCTTTTAAATTCTTTAATTCAATTTACAGTAATGCTCCCCAAGGGCAAACCATTTGCCTCATATGGTTTTCTATGACCCAACATAATATTTTGTCATATTGCACATGCTTAAAGATAAAAATAATTAAAGCCACAGTAATTGACAAAGCCTGTTTTGTATTGGGCCATGAAGTGTTTTACACAGAATGATTCTCTTGTCTTAGTTCAGATGCTATCTTGATTTTTTATTTTCATTTATCCAATATTTCTTACAAGAAATAGTTAATTCTAGTTATTTTTTTCCTAGGACAGTACCTCAGATAGTTTAAACTGAATATCAACATACACACATGCCATAATATCAATTGTCAGGTACTTAATATACTTTAGACTTAATTCTCATAATTGCACTGTAAAGTGGGTATTATAGATGAGGAAACTGAGGCACTAAGAGGGCCACTGGTCACACAGAGAGAAAAGGAAGACTTTAGGACTGTTCTACATTAGCTTTGAAATCCTCTTACTGTTAGGACCTCCTTTTGAGAATAATATTTGATAAAATGTGGTATCATTTTATCTTAAAACAAATGCATCTCCATCTTCTAATGAAATGATAGCAATAAACATAATAAAGCATTTTATTTCCTTTTATTTTTTATAGCAAAAGATGCTCTTCCTCTTACTTCCACAGGAGGATTCTCAGTCAAAGAAAAACAGTCCTTAGCACAATTAGAGAAAAGAAGTTGAATCTCATTCAGTTTCCTGTAGGGCCCTCCCCGACCTACAATTAACAACACCTTGCACCATTGTTACTTCTTCCGTCCACTGAGGAGTCTGAAAATACTTTACATTTTCACGTACTATGTATGAGAAGTAGGAATCTGTGTGCACTAAGAAGATGTCCTGTCAAACGCATCTTAGAAATATACGTATCTGTAAGAAAATTACCACAAAGGTGGATTTGGAGATTGAAACTGGTAGGACCACAAATACAAAATATGTTAAAAAGCCATTATCTGCTGTCCATACCAAAAAGAGTGGTGTTTTAGAATAGTATATATAAAATATTTTATACTAGAACATTCTGCTCCCAGCAGTTTTGTTTGTTAACTAGAAATCCTCTAGTAATATCTGGCTCTTCCCAGATTGAAAGACAAACTTTCATAGTTTCTTTCATTGTTTTAAGAGAACATATTTACAACTTAATTTCTTAAGTAGGGTAGATTTTCTTGATATCACTATACTAATAATTGAATTAAGTAAAACTAAGTTGTCGACCATAGTAATTATTTCACAATGTATATCAAAACATCATGTCGGCCGGGCATGGTGGCTCACGCCTGTAATCCTAGCTCTCTGGGAGGCCGAGGCGGGCGGATTGTTTGCGTTCAGGAGTTCGAGACCAGCCTGAGCAAGAGCGAGACCCCGTCTCTACTAAAATTAGAAAGAAATTAACTGGACAACGAAAAATATATAGAAAAAATTAGCCGGGCATGGTGGCGCATGCCTGTTGTCCCAGCTACTCGGGAGCCTGAGGCAGGAGGATCGCTTGAGCCCAGAAGTTTGAGGTTGCTGTGAGCTAGGATGACGCCACGGCACTCTAGCCCGGGCAACGGAGTGAGATTCTGTCTCAAAAAAAAAAAAAAAATCATGTCATACACCTTAAATATAAACAAAACCAAACTAAAAAGTCTAAGTTGTCCCCAAACCCTAGTATACCAAATACGAAGATAATAGGGTTCTACTAATATACTCTCTCTAATAATGAGATAATCCCTGTAAAGATGACACATGTTTGACATATGATAGTTCCCCACTAAATGTTAACATTTATTAATATTATTGCATAATCAAATTTCTATGCTAAAGCTAAGCATCTTTTCTCCAGTGGTTTTCTTTTTATGGTTTGCAAATTTGCTCTTGGGAAACAAGACTTCTACTTCATGCCTACCAATTACATTAGGCCTTAAAAGCTAAGCTCCACAGTTGGGATTTTATTTCTTTTCCCAATCACATTCTCCCCGTGGGATTTTGTTAGAGGTAAGCAGGGACCAAGAGAACCAACAGCTTGATATCTAAGCACAAAAGCCCCAGGAATTATGATTCTGCATTGGCAGATGGTCAAACTAAGCTAATGGGTGACAGAAACAAGTAACATCCCAGTTAAATTTTCTACCTCAATCAATTCTGATCTCATCTTAGGCTTATAGCACATTTCACTGTGTCAGCCCAAATTCGAAAAGGCAATAGATTCCCCTCACCCCATTAAATGTGGTAACAGACACTGCAGCCAGACTCAGCCCAATAAAGCGCCTAGAGGATTCAAGTTCTAAGCAGACAGCCTTGAAAGTGGAAGGAACCCTGTAATTCCATGTTGTTTATCAGACTGTCTGACATATGCCTGATTCCCGAGAGGTAGTCTGCCATGTTGTGTGTACTTGCAAGAGCAGAACACATAAGACTAAGTACCCTTTTCCAGCCCCTCCTGGATTACAACTATTAGATGGGCAAGCATGATCCCAAATAAGGATCCCCAAATTAAAACTTTTGAAACTTAAAAGTACATCTTTGTCTTCATGAATATAAAACCCATCCTAAAGGGAAGAAACTGAAAATAAGATTTTTCTACCTACTGAAAATATGACAAAGGGTTTCATTTTGTTTGATCTCTTAGAGTAGTTCCAAAAGTCTATGACACTATTATCATAATGAAAAATTCCACACAGGAAGTAACAAAAATTACTGTAGTCTGATACTGGGAACTATGTCAAATATTTAAAAATACAATGTTTTACAACTAAAATGCAATTAAATCCAACAAATCATTTTTTAATATTTACTATATGTTAACCACTATTTAAACACTAGAAAAACAAAGGTGAGTAAAGCCCAGTGCCTGATTTAAAATAAGGAATATTCACCTTTTCAATTCTGTTTGAATTATATGCATATTATAATGCATAAGATAATAAGAGTATTTGCTCATGAATTCTCCATTTCTTTCAAAGTCTTCTTATCACATCTTATTACAGTGAGAATCTAGAATTCTAATGAGATAAAATATGCCAGCTTATCATAGCAACTGATATACATTTAAAAACTGCCAGCAATCTTCACATTTATCTACTATTTAGCTTTTTATTTTCAAGCAGTAACATGGTGGAACAGAGACACACTGCTATCTTACGTTCTTATAAGAAGATAATTAATCCCATTTATCAGAAGATATTGGTGTTACGAATGGTTTATGAGGTACTTACGTGAGACCAATTTATTTTTATTTTATTTTTTTTAGAGATAAGGTCTCACTTTGTTGCCCAGGATAGAGTGCAGTATTTGATCATAGCTCACTCAACCTGGAAATCCTGGGCTTAAGTGATCCTCCACCTCAGCCTCCCAAGTAGGTCAGACTACAGGCATTGCCACCACAGCTGGCTAACTTTTAAAATTTTTTTGCAGAGATGGTGTCTTGCTATGTTGCTTAGGCTGGTCTCAATCTCCTGACCTCAAACTATCCTCCTGCCTGGGCCTCCCAAAGTGCCAGAATTACAGGTGTGAGCCACCACACCTGGCCTGTGCCTGTGAGATTTAAAACAAAGTGATGTGAATCGAATCTTTCATTGGCCAAAGAAAATGTGTTTGTTTCTGTAAAAATCTTCTATTATAATAATTTTGATATAGTTAACTTACTTCCCATTTTATCCCTCCATACATCCACATTAGTAATTGGTAAATTTAATTTTTATGGAAGTATTCAGATTTCATTTTAATTTTTTACTGTCTCTTTTTTTCTATTAGAAATTCAGCAACTCATCTGAAGGATGGTGTCCTGGCTAAATGTTAAATGACTTCCTCGGTATAAGCTCCCACCCACAACACACACACACACACACACACACACACACACACCACACACAAACACACAGAGTTTGCAGTTTATTTTTCTCTAATGATTATTCTGAAAAATTTGATCAAAGTTAGACTGTGGACAGCTCAAGATACTTTTCTGTTCTGGGCTCATTGTTAGGCAGGTTAGTTAATGTTATACTCACAAAGGCACAAGTATAATCTGCTGTAGGGCTAACGAAAGGCAGAGGAAATTAGCAAAGCCATGCTCTGTGGGTAGAGTACAGAAACCAAAAACATCGGAGAATATTTTTCTTGGCATCAACCCTCCTAAGTTGGAGCCACATAGGCGTTCCATAAATGTTAACTGATTGTGATCAACATATTTTATTTCCAAGAATTCACATCCAACCAGCTGCCACTCCTCCACCTCTAATGTTAGATTCCAAGACAACTGTAAATTCTGTTTTCAGGGTTTGCCTGCCTGCTCCTCTGGATTCTGATTTTTAAGGTAGGAGGTAAATAGTTGTGAAAAGGAACAGATACTGCTTTTAAATAAATCCGAACAAAACAGTTCAGTAAGTGTCTAAAAACAAAGAGAATTACAAAGTTTTTGGGAATAAGAATTAAAAATAGGAAAATCCAACGTCCACTAAGTTCTACATTATCAGAATGCACCTTTAGTTGCTTCAACTCACCTGAGGCTAAGTGCCATTCTGGATTTCTCCCGTAAGTAAATGGCCCTGTGAAGTGGCTTTAGAAGTTGCGGAAGGTGTAGTGGGTTTGGTATTTTGTCAGGCAGTTCCTTTGATCAATTGCTGAGCCTGACACACAGGAGTCCCTCCTCCTCACCCTATACCCTACAGCTCTATGGTATCTGAAATAGCCTCTAGTCTCCTTCTTGTTTTTGTTTTTGTCTCAAAAGGAACCCATATGGGCTGGCTGTATGGGCTTTTTACAAAGACTGTAATTCCAGGACCCTAGGGATCAGAGGGACTAGGGTGACAGAAACATAAGGATTTAAAGATGATGAAGAAGAAATTGCACATTTATTTGTACCTTTCCCTTTGCCAACCACAGACTCCAATAAATAGTATGACTGACTAGATTGTTCCTCAGAACCTTTCATCAAATATTTGGGGGAAAAGCTCATACTTTAAAAATAAAAGTCTCTTTAGAATCACCCTCTGCCGGGTGTCTAAATTCATCAGGTAGACTTTTGCATTTCCCAAAATTCTCATGTACAAAGAAACATTTTAACGGTGCTATGAATAGAACATTTTAACAAAATGGGGGAGGAGATTTGTTTGTTTGCTTGTGCTTGTTTTTGGTTTTTTGAGCACTGTGATGGGGAATTTTATGTGCCCACTAGGCTAGACTATGGTGACCAGTTGTTTGAGTAAACACTGGTCCAGATGTTGCCATAAAGGTATATTGAAGATGTCATTGCTATTTACAATCAGTTGATTTTAAGTAAAGCAGATGACCCTTCATAATGTGGGTGGGCCTCATCCAATCAGTTTAAGGCCTTAAGATCAAAGACAGGTTTCACAAAGAAGAAGGAATTCTGACTCCAGACCACAGCATAGAAATTCTGCCTGAGTTTTCAGCTTTCCAACTCAAGACTGCAACATCAACTCTTACCCGAATGCCCAGCCTGCCATCTGCCCAGTGCCTGTCCCCACAGCACATGAGCCAATTCCTTAAAATCGCTCAATATCCCTCCGTCTCTCCATACAGATAAACAGACCTGCATCTCTATGTATCTGTACATCAGAACACACATGCACACACACATGTGTGTTTCTCTGGAGAACCCTGACTAGGATGAGCATTGAACCCATTACCTGAAAGTATCTAGTTATAAGAAAGCCAGGACAGTTTACCAATTTATTTGCAGTTATTAAAAATTATTTTCTCTAAGTTAACATGTATGGCTGGACACTAGTCTAAATAGTATAATATCAATAGTTCTAAACAAACCCCCCCCCGCCAAAATTTCTTATCTTTCTCCCATAAGGCTTTAAATTTCTTTCCTAAAAAGTCAACTTCCTTCATTTAATAATCTGAGATCAGATATAAGAATGTAACAAGTAGCACATTAAGGTATTAATGAAAAGAACAGGGTAGAAGTTGCAGGGGGTCAGATGGGACCTATTTGCCAAGATATTCTTTCTCAGTTTTGCCTGTGGTCTACTCTGTGAACGGTTGGGTATATAAGTAGAATTCTCGCTTCTGACTTTTGTTCTTCTTGCTATTCTGAAGTACCTGGATATGCTTATGGGCATCTGTGGATCCAAGTACCTGCTATAGGAAAAGAATCTTGTCAGACTGTGTTACAGTTATAGTTACAGAAAGTAGCATTAAGAAGAGGTACTGAGGCATTCTTGTACTTGGGACTGAAATCTGGCATGTTCTAAGTCCTGCCATGAAGCAGTCCACACAAATTAGGCTATGGAAGAAATAAGAATACATTTTTAACACTGGCTTAAAGATGACTCCTGCCCTAGTACTAATACCAGTAGAAATGAATTCCAGGAACGTGAAGAACAATGCCAAAAACAAATGGCTGTTTGTGTTACATTCTTAACAGTCAAATATGGGAATAGCAGAAACATTTGCTCTGGAGTTACTCACAACAAAGAACAAAGGAACTGTTTTTGTTTTTTTTTTTTCCTTTGAAATAATCAACAAGAGACACGAGATCAGAATCCAGAATTAGAATGTTTGATAAAAGTACTTAAAACTATATATGTTGGCACCTGGGAAATTTAGCTCTACTCACCCAGTATCAGGTCGTCTCCCTTTATTTCTTCTCTGACCAACTGAAAATAAGAGTATATGTGTTCTGAGAAGCCAAGATGATATTACATTTCTTTTTTTTTTTTTTACTTGAGACAGAGTCTCACTCTGTTGCCCAGACTAGTGCCGTGGCATCAGCCTAGCTCACAGCAACCTCAAACTCCTGGGCTCAAGTGATCCTACTGTCTCAGCCTCCCAAGTAGCTGGGACTACAGGCGTGCGACACCATGCCTGGCTAAATTTTTCTATATATTTTTAGTTGTCCAGCTAATTTCTTTCTATTTTAGTAGAGACGAGGTCTCGCTCTTGCTCAGGCTGGTCTGGAACTCCTGAGCTCAAACGATCCACCCGCCTCAGCCTCCCAGAGTTGCTAGGATTACAGGCGTGAGCCACTGTGCCCAGCCCGATATTTTATTTCTTGTTGACCAAGTAAATTTAAAGTAAACCTAAGAAAAATAAGGGTATTTTGCAAACTGGCCACAGTAATGATAAAATATCTCATGTAAACCTTCACAGTTTTTAAGCATTAGAATACAAATGTGAACTAAAATAAAATTTTAAGGCTCAACCCACTCACTGGCTGATCGAATGGACCCCTCATGGCCAAAGGAATATCCTAAAACTAAACTGCCTGCCAGGAGGAAGGAAGTCAGACATGCCTCATCATGCCCCCTCCCTTCTCGGGGACATCCTTTGTAGCCCATTGACAGGCATAAGAGTATTCAACACAAACCTACAGGTCCTCAATTTACACAACAAATCTATGTCCCATGGCGGATCTCTGATAAACAGCTCCTTATGTTAAAACATTCCAAGCCTTTAGACAAAGCTTCATGTCTTTAACCAATAACAAGTGAAAGAATCTTTAAACCCACCTATAATCTGTAAGCACTCCTGTTTCGAGATGGCCCACCTTTTCGGGCCAAACCAGTTTATGCCTCCCGCGTATTGATTTATGACTTTACCTGTAACTCCTGTCTCCCTGAAATGTAAAAAACCAAACTGTAACCCAGTCACAGTGAGTCCACTTGCTCAAGACTTCTTGAGCATGGCTTCGGGTCATAGTCCTCAAATTTGGTTCAGAGTAAATCTCTTTAAAATTATTTTACAGAGTTTGGCTTTTTTTTGTTGACACAAGCTCTATTAACCAGTGTATCTTCTACAGATAGAGCAACGCCTAGGACACTCACTGATATTTGTTATATAAGTGCCTGAGTGCTTTTAAAGACAAGCTCTCATTTAATTATCATTACAGTTTTTGTTTTTTGTTTTTTTAACTTCTCTACATTCCAAATAAGAAACTTTGGTTCCAAATGGTCAAGAATTTGCCTGAGGCTAACAGCAGAATCAGGCATTCTATGTTTTGTTTCATTTTCAGAATAACAGAGTTTCCTTCTAGACATAAAGAAATGGAGTTTGACAGTGATCACCAAATTTGGAACCTAGGAGTATAGAAACATACTGAAAATAATGCTGCAGATCAGTACAGGAAAAGGATAACTCACAAAAAAACGTCAATATGGGGCTGCAGTAACTTGAACCAACCAAAGGTTCGCTGCTGCCACAGGTGAAAGCTTTAAACAATGCTGTAATAAGCCCTGGGGAACAATTATGACTAGAGAAGACATAAGTAGAGTCAAGGTATCTAACAGTGCCAGGAACAAGATAAGTCAAGAGGTGTAAATCAGACGTGAGAGCTAATTATAGATTAAGTAATATCACGTTATCAAATACATCATACGAAATCATTAAATCAAGTTAAAAACTTGATTAAGATGAACTCATCTAAAGTTCTCTGAGAATAAACAGAAAGAAGATTTTTCTCTGAAACAAAGATTCGCAGTTTAAGAGTTCTCTCTGCTTAAAAGCATAATTCATTAAAATCTCAGGCTGATAGATATGTAATCTGATCTTAAATATTTTCTGGAAGTTTCATTCTCCTATTTTCTTAAGCAATCTATTCCCCTTTCACTCTTAAAAAGCAAAGAGTATTTGACTCTAATGCATTCTGTTGCAAGAAATACATATTTCTCCCTTGTTCTGGCTTTCCTAGAGAAATGGAAAAGAGCACTGAATTATGTTTCTAGCAAGTTAAATGCTATTCAGCTATAAATTTTCTCAAATTTAGCACTTTATTTTGGTTGGTGATTTCTACTTTTACTACACAATAAAATTAACTAAACAGTAAGAGTCTTAGTTCTCACTGTATTGATAAAACTCGGTCTGGCAAAATTTAGTGAAATATTACCAATTCTGTAAGAAAGGCTATATGGGGTTTTCTTTCCTACCTATCAAGACTTCTAAACTATAGAAAGTGAAATACACACAAAATCCATTAGGGTTGAGAAAATGGAATCAGGTGTTGCACCCTGATTTAAGTTAGAAGTGATATAAATCTATGCATTACTAAGCCAGATATTAACGACTACACAAGATTTTATGTATTTAAAAATTCATGAAATTTACATTGGTGTGTAATGCTTCTCGATAGAAAATTACAATGCAAATGCAACAGCAAATTCCTGAGTAATGTACTCCTTTAATCAATGAAACATCCACTAAAAGCACATATTATTCAAAACACTATTTCCATGAAAAATGACTTAAAAACTTAAAGTGGAATTTATGAATTTCTAAACTCTGAATTAGGTGATAATACCTACATACCAAAAATCAATTTCCTAACATTTAAACAGATATTCATTTATATATTTCCTTTAAGTAAAATACCTGGTGGTATTTTATCACTAACATCAGACACAGATACAGCAAATTTAAAACCAACGTAATGTTTGTTTTTACAAGTTTTGCTCTGGTTAAATCTTAAAAGTATGTAATAACTTCATTTCTGATGATCCTACTATTTTTCAGGCATTTTGCATGCATTATCTCTTGATTAAAATACTGTTTCAGTATTTTAGATGGAGAAAATAAGATTCGGAAAATGTATGTAACATAGCTGGCAAATGGCAGAGCTAGAGTTTAAACCATGTTTATCAGGCTTCGGTGCAATTTTCTCCCCATGCCATCCTAGAGAGAAACAGCAAACCAGAAAAGTCTATAGGCACCGGTACTTTCACACAGAGACTGAGCCTAAAGTCATTTACTATGAAATTAAGAAAGGATCCATATGCACCCACACTATTTTTGTTGTCACCTTGAGTAATGTTCTAAATTCCTGACAGATAATCATTTTTGAGATTTGTAAACAAGAAATTGGAATTCATTGGACTTGGAAATTTCTTCAACCATAACTTATTCTGTATTTATAACAATACTTTCTGTTTTAAATAATAATGAGTGACCATCATAATAAACAGTGAATCAATTTTCTGTGGTAGGTTTATACATACAAAAGTTTCACAGGTTTCTGGGGAAAAAAGACATAAATAAATGCACAGTTCTCTGTTATTATGAAAATATATATTGTTAAAAAATTATATATTTTAATAGCATAAAAAGACATTACCTGATATACATATTTGGTAATAGAAAATTTTAAAGGAAAAATACACAAAATAAGTGTCCATAAAATTATTTTTTAAATTTTAAGATAATACCACAGTTATTTAATATTTAAAGTTACCATTCTTAAAATGAAATTTTAAAACATACAAACTAACTTCTCTAGCTGATAGTCCTGACCTTTATTTTGGTAACAAATATTCCAGATAATTTTTTTGTCATTTTACATTGACATTAGTTGAATTATTAAGAAGAAATCCAAAATGATATTTATGTTGGGGGTTAAGGTTTATTTTGCTTCAGATAAGCTCACTTCCTCTTTGAACACAATATTTTATAGGTTTATCTTGAGTTTGACTTTGCTATTGAAATTGATATTGCTTTTGCTAATTGGAATTTTAATTATTTTAAGATTTCATTTCAAAGTAGTTCACAACAATATTCACACCTTCTTTTTGCATTTTGTTTTGAGTATTTACACACAGCCTTAGCCTACAACAAATATCAAACACTGGAAAACATTTGAGAATATTATTCAGTAATATTCAAATGTAAAATTTGGATCACCCAGCAAAGTTAATACTATATAGAATCAAGTGTAGAAATAGCCAATTCAAGGATATATTTTCCCTCCAAAACTTGTTGTTTCTTGGAACATAATTTATAGGATTGGTTAAAATATGCTATGTGTACAAATATATATATTATTGTTGAGCATGACTCACTGTTAGCAGCACAGGACTATGAACATAAATTTATAACATGGCAACATTTGTAAGCAAGTGGGCTGAACGTTTGCTCATGTCCATTTCCTCAAAGTGTCAACGTTATCATTCTACTCCACATGCCCGCATTTCCTGATCTTGCTTTCAACTTGACATCGACAGATTCCTTTGAACCAGTAAAATCTCTAAGATTGATTCCTAATTTGTAAGTCTCAAAAAAGAATGATAATACTGTTTCTTGTTCCAATTCCTTAGGTGATTTTTTATGAGATTTGGTATTAGAAAAAACATAATTTTTGAGAAAAGCCAGGAATGATTTCCTTCATGAAAATATGGATCTCAGGTATACTATCCAATACTTTCTACCTTATTGAAGCTTGGGAAAAATTGCAAGATGTTGCTTACATAAACCTTTAAAAGAAATCTATATCTATCCATCTATTATCTATTTATTTATCTATCATCTATCTCTTTATCTACCCAATCTATCAATAGAAAAAAAGACAAGTGTTAAAAAAATAAATCACAGTCCCTTCAACAGGAGGCGTTTCAAGGAAAAGCTGCAAAAGCTTTCACTGGCATTATAAAGCATCAAGTATAGTTCATAATATAGTTTCTACAGAAAGATTAATTTCTTTTGCAAAGCATTAATATTTGAATGGATTTAGGTTGGTATGCTCTCTTCTCTAGTATATATGATTTCAATTTCTATTTTTGCTTAGGAAAAAGATACATTATATGTGTCTTTACATGGAACAGAGAGATAAAATAGAGACTAAACAGACAAGTAGGTAGATTATTTTAAGTCTTGGATGCTCAGTACATTGGTTGGAGGATAGTGGTAAAGAGGCTGATGCCCAGATGTCTTCTTTCTGGTACTCAGAATAAATTTTTCTATATAGTAGGGACAATGTGGCTAGTTATTGCCATTACACTATGAGAAAAAGTGATGTGTATTATCCCCGGGATGATGTATGATGTGGTTAAAAGTGATAATGTCTTCCCTCTCCACACCGTCTTCTCCTTGCTAGCCAGAGGCAAAAGATCAAGTAGAGGACTCTGAGACCCTGAGGGTGTTGAGACTATTCAACGGAATTAAGGTAAAGCGAGGCTTTTGCCCACCACAAGTACATCCTCCCAACATCCACTAAGCTATTCACAGAAGAGAGAAATAAATCTTTGTTGTGTTAAAACACTGAGGTTCGGAGTTGATGGGTATAGTACCTGGCTTATGAAAATTAGCATAACTTGAATGATAAAGGAGTAAGCATTCTATGAGAGAACTTAGTTTATATTAAGTTCTATAAACTCTAAGGAAATATTTTATTAGACTTACTTTTTTATGGTTGAGAAGTAACTAATGAAATTCCTATTGTTTTAAACAATAGGAACATGGAAATAGAAACATGGAAGTAGAAACATGGAAATTAAAAGCACACTGTTTAGAGGGAAGCTTCTTCAATATGATAAAAAAATATTTACCAAAAAACAAAACCAAGAGCTATAATACCATCATAGTCAATAATGAAAGACTCAAAATAGGAGTATCTTTTATCACTCAAGTTTACTTTTTCATATTATTGAAGGTCCCAGCTAGTGTAATACCAAGAAAAGGAAACAAAAAAGCAGAAGGCTCTGGGAGGCCGAGGCGGGCGGATCGTTTGAGCTCAGGAGTTCGAGATCAGCCTGAGCAAGAGTGAGACCCCATCTCTACAAAAAAAAAAATAGAAAGAAATTAATTGGACAGCTAAAAAATATACAGAAAAAATTAGCTGGGCATGGTGGCACATGCCTGTAGTCCCAGCTACCCGGGAGGCTGAGGCAGGAGGATCGCTTGAGCCCAGGAGTTTGAGGTTGCTGTGAGCCAGGCTGATGCCATGGCACTCTAGCCCGGGCAACAGTTTTTGAATCTTTATAAAAAAAAAAAAAAAAAAAAAAAAAAAAAAGCATAAGGATTGCAAAGGAAGATATAAAACTGCCATACACACACACACACACACACACACACACACACACACACAACTTGATTATATATGTAACAATCTAAGAAAGATCTACAAACTATTAAAATTGA
>CAUYSK010006114.1:0-10928 GCA_963575035.1 Avahi laniger
GTGGCGCATGCCTGTAGTCCCAGCTACTTGGGAGGCTGAGGCAGAAGGATCGCTTGAGCCCAGGAGTTTGAGGTTGCTGTGAGCTAGGCTGACGCCACGGCACTCACTCTAGCCAGGGCAACAAAGTGAGGCTCTGTCTCAAAAAAAAAAAAAAAACAAACACAAAACAAAATGAAACTGAAGCTCAGAGAGAAGTAACACTACCCCCCAAACAACAGCAGCAGCTCATGGACTGAGGGCAGCTTTGGGGAAATTCTTGGCCAAAGATCAGAGAAGGTTTTGTCCTCCTTGCCAGGCTCTGGCTTAACTGGTTCATTTCCGTAGACGGTGAGGAAAAGATTCCTACCTCGAAGTCACGTACATCAGTCATAAGAGTTTCCCTACAAAGTCTCTTTTATTTTCAGCTCGGGTAACGGCAGGCAGTGACGCGCTCCTTGCCCAGCCTCTGCTAATTGGGTTTCCTCTTGTGGTTTCAGAAGCCCAAGCAGGGCAGAGCACTCCCCCTCACCAAGAAAGACAACCGGGGCCTCCCAGGCTGTGTCCGGTCCATGATTCCGGGGGCGGTACAACCGCCAGACCCCATCCTCATAACTGAGCTTTTCAACATGGAAGGTGGCTGCCTCTAGGGGTTCCCCTGAGCTGGGGCGTCCTATTCTCGGACAGAAAGACCAGCACGGGGCAAGCTCGCACAGCTCCTCAACACACGGCCAGAGATAAAACATGTTTTGGGACGTCTCATACTTTCCACGTCCTGTCCCTGATGGTATGGTGACCTATCACTCATCTTGTGGGGCTGGGACGACTTGGCCTGGCAGTCCCCGATGCCCTAGAAACATGGAGTCAGTTTATCGAGCACATATTTTGTCCAGACGAAGGAATGCTTGGCACGTGCAAATGGGCTGGAGGCCACCCACCTGCTGCCCCTAGCAGCAGGGCAGGGTTTTCCGAGCATGTCCCTCCTGACAGTGTAGGATCATTATGCCCGTTTTGAGGAGGAGGAAACTGAGGCTCAGGGGACCTGCTGTAGGCCAGGTGCTTGGTAATTGTGACTTGGTAGTCACCACTGCTGCGGGAGTGACCGAGAGCTGCATTTTACAGCCCAGACCGGTTCAGAGAGGGAAGCTGCTTGCCCAGGGCCACAGGGCAGGGCTGACTTTGCAATTCCAGGCCAGCCCTCCCTTTGATCTCCGACACTGCTGCCCCGGCCAGGTGCTGTCCCTAAGGTCGGGGTCAGTCCCCAGAGGGGAGTAGGCAGGCACCGGAGGCTGATTTTTCCCTCTTCCCCACTGCCCTGGGGCCCCTCCCCGCAAAGCCGAAGTGTCGGCAAAAGGAAACAAGCGAGAACCTGCCTTGGCCAAGTCCCGCCCGGAATCCCGGATCGGGCAGGACACGGCACGGGAGGATTTTGAGGGTGACATTCAAAGAGTCTCAGGGCGGCAGCTGTTGGTGCTCTCTGTTGAGCTGAGGGGTCTTTCGGGAAGGTCTTGCGGTGAACGATCAAACCATCTGCCTGGAAGTTCTCTCAGAAAAGTAGAGGGATGCCAAGGAAGAGAGTGTGTCGGTTTCCTGTCGCTGCTGTGGCAACTCACCGCAAAGAAGTGGCTTAAAATGACACAAATCTATTGTCTCGCAGTTCTGGAGGAGGGGAGTGTGAGCGGGTCTCCACGGCTAACGTAAACGCGCCGGCAGGGCTGCGTCCCTCCTGGGGGCTTGGGGAGACGTCGTTTCCTCACTTTTTCCCCCTTCTAGAGCCTGCCCGCGGATCTCCCTCCTCTTCACAGCCGGCCGCGCATCTTCTCCCCCCTCTGCCCTCTGCCCTCTGCCCTGTCCCGACATCTCCTCTCCTAGTCCTGCCTCTGTCTCTGTGTGCTCCCCTAGTCTGCGGCCTCCCTCTCAGGGGGCTGCCGCGACTACCCTGGGCTCAGCCACGTAACCCAGGGCAGTCTCTCCCATCCCAGGGTCCGTACTAGATCCCATCTGCAGCGTCCCTTTTGCCACATAAAGTCACATATTTGCAGGTTCTAGGGATCGGAACGTGGACATCTTTGGGGGTGGGGCGTTACTGAGCCCACCGCAGACAGCAAAGTCCCATCGGTGCAGGTGTGGCTGTGGCTCCCGTGTCCAGGCTGGTGTGGGGCAGATGGCTTGGTTCTCAGCCCCTCCTGTCCTGAGCCCCGGAGGTGGGCACAAATCAGTGACATCCATTGTGTGCAGAGGTGCCCAGCCTTGTCACAGCCCTAGGAGGCGGGTCCCGCAGCACAGTTTCATACCATGGATGAGGAAACAAATTTGAAAGTGTCAGAAGATTTGCCAGGGAGGGGTGGTCCAGAGCGGGGGTGCGGCAGGGACAGCTCCCGGCTGTCTGCTTCTCGCAGCATCTGGGGCAGAAGTTGCTCTTCTTCCTCTGCGGAGAAGGGGCTGGCCCGGCAATGGGGCGGGGAGTGGGCGGGCACTGATGCGGACGGGCCTCCCCAGGCTCTCCCCACCTCTCCCTGCTCTGAGGCAGGCGCCGCTCTGCTGATCACACCCACAGCTGGGCTACAGCTGAGCCAGAGATGCCTCCCCACCGCCTGGCGATGGACGGCCAGGTACTCCCGGCCTTCCTGCTCTGCAGCACGCTGCTGGTCATCAAGATGTACGTGGTGGCCGTCATCACGGGCCAAGTGAGGCTGCGGAAGAAGGTAGGTGCCGCCCTGGGGGCCCCCAGCCCTGGTGTGCTCGCTTCTCTCACTGCCCTGCCTGGAAAGTCCAGGGAGCGGGAAGCGTGGCCAAGGTGTGCGCAGGGCTTGGAGCCGGGCGCCTCTCCCAGCCCTTCCGAGCTGCTCCCTGCTGGGCAGGGCTCGAACTTTCTTGTCTTCTGGTTTAAGAGCATTCACTCACTTGCCGTGCCACCAGGATAGGCTGTTGGCACCGGTCTGCCGGAGAAGCAGGTCCTGGAGGGTGGAGCATGGGAGCGTGACAACACAAAGCCTCCGTTTGACCCAGTGGCTTCCCGGCATGGGGGAGCCGAGGCCTGGGTGGAGTGGGAACCGGTGAAACAGGAGCTCGAGAAACGTTTGAGTGGAAATTCCCACTCCTGGCCAGTGTCGCCTACAAATCCACTGCAGCCCCCAGAGGCCAGGTCTCAGCCAGGCCCCAGCAGGCTGCTCAGGGAGGAATTTCCCCACCGTGAGTCCCTGAACCAAACAACAATGAAGAGGCCGAGATCTGGGCCAGGGCGAGCGAGCGGGCGGGATGACCCGTTCCAGCGGGCTCTGCTGCACGGGATGGCCCTGCGAGTCCACAAAGTTGTGGGCCAAGCTCACGGCTGTCCTGCCAGAATGCAGAAAGGTCCAGGGTCACCTGCTGATCATCTTCCCAGGTATCTGAGCAGAGGAACCATTTCTTCCCCTTTGTCCAGGTGGAGGGCCAGGCGAGGCTGGCTCTGGCATCGTGTGTGGGTGGATCCTGGGCAGCGAGGACCTTGCCCACAGCGAGGCTCAGGCCCTGGTGCAGGTACAGGCAGGGTCAAAGGCAGGGCAGCTGCCCAGGTGACAGGACTGTGCCCGGAGGCCACAGCATACTGATTGCTTCTGACTTCTCCCCACCTCGCCGGCCCTGGGGTGTGGGAACCAGGGCTAACCGGGTCGGGTCGGCTGCATCCACTCTTGACTCCTTCCCGTGTGTGGCCCGGAGCACTCAGTCCCCGCCGCAGCCCCAGGGGAGCAGGAGGAGGAGCCACATTCACCTCATTTCTAGGTGAGCAGCCTGGGCTCAGAGCGGCGGCATCACCTGTGAGGTCGCCGGCCGGGTTTGAGTTCAGGTGTCCGGCTCCAGAGCACACGTGCTGCCGAGGGGCCTGAGGTTCTTACCAGCAGGCGCAGGGAGTCCCTTTCCGCCTGATCAGCCTGGAACTGGCAGGAGACCTTGCGTCGCCGGGCTGCCCCGAGGTGCTCCTTGCGACCACGTGGCTCCCTCTCATCTCTGCTCTGGGCACATGGTGCCACCCAGGAAGGACCTGGGGAGCACACAGTGTGGAGGGGACAGCCCTGGGACCTGGCAAGTCTGGGTGCTCAGTGTCCTCTGTGAACTGGGGATGGTGACAGCAAGGCCAGGAGAATCCAACACCCGGCACAGGGCAGACGCTCCACCAGCATCAGTCCTTGTGCCTGTAGTAGCTGAAATGGACACAAGCAGCGGCAGCCATAGCTCGCTTCCTGGGAGTGCATCAGGCCTGGCCCCTCGCCCCTCTGACACCAGCCTCTTCTGGTCGTGGCTGCAGCGGGCTTCTGCAGGCTGACTTGTGTATTTGGGTTTTGTCTACAGGCATGAGCAACGCGTGGACCGTGTACCTCAAAGCGGGTCCTGGCTGAATGCTGAGGCCCTTTGCAAGGTGTCACGGATCCAGGGACGTGGCGCATGCCCATCAGAGTCGGTGATTCGCTGACTTAAGGGCTGGCCAGTGGAGAGGAATTCTGGTGCGGGGTTTCTGATCCCACCCATGACTGCCATCGGGCACAGTCTGTGTTCACCTCTGGGGCGGCAGGGCAGGCCCACCAGGCAGGACGAACCAGCCGTGGGGGCCAGTCGTGAGTCAGACGCACAAGGCTTGCATTAAACAAGCCATTTGGAAAACCTGCTGCTGACATTCAGATTCCGCCGTGGGCTGGTTGACTTTGCCTGGATCCCCGCAGGGGACGGGGGGGGGGCGGGCAGGAGCCGTGGGTGGGGGCCTTCGGAGACCAGAGTCTCTGCTTTCCAATCAGAGAAAGTGACAATTCACTGAGTGTCATCCTCATGCTGGGTGTTGTGTCAGAGGCTCCTCCAGGACTCTCCCTCGCTTTTTGCATGGTCCGTGAGCTGCCTTTTATCCCGAGTTTACAGATGAGGAAGCTGCAGTCAGAGCAGAGCTGGGTTTCCAGCCTGGGGCTCTCAAGAGTCTTTCCTTGCTTCTAACACAAAGTCCAAATTTTTTTTTAAGAGACAGGGTGTTGCTCTGTCATCCAGGCTGGAGTGCAGTGGTGCCGTCATAGCTCACCGCAGCCTCGAACTCCAGGACTCAGGTGATCCTCCTGCCTTAGCCTCCCAAGTAGCTGGGGCCACAGATGCACCCCACCACCCCAGGATAATTTTTTTGTTCTTTTTGTACTTAAAAAAATTTTTTTTTTTTGAGACAGCATCTTGCTCTGTCACCTGGGCTAGAGTGCCGTGGCGTCAGCCTAGCTCACAGCAACCTCAAACTCCTGGGCTCAAGCGATCCTCCTGCCTCAGCCTCTTGAGTAGCTGGGACTACAGGGATGCGCCACCATGTCCAGCTAATTTCTTTCTACTTTTAGTAGAGACGGGGTCTTGCTCTTGCTCAGGCTGGTCTTGAACTCCTGGGCTCTAGTGATCCCCCTCTCTCACCCTCCTGAGTAGCTGGGACTACAGTCGTGTGCCACCATGCCCAGTTCAAATTCTTAAGGCACCTCCAGGATCTCCCTGACCCCCATAACTTCATCTTGGACCCCCTCCCTTGCTCTCTATGCTCCAGCCATGCTGGTTTTCTGTTCTTCAAACATATCCAGCTTCAGGCCCCAGGGCCTTTGCACGTGCTCTTTCTGCCTGGAATGTTGATGCCTCAGCCCTCCCTTCCTCTGGTTAAGGTCAACGCAGCCTTCAAGCCTCAGCTTTAATGTCACTGCCTCAGAGAAGCCTCCTTTGACCCCAGACTCAGTCAGTTCTCCCATGAACATTCTCAAGGCCAACCCTGTCTTCCTTCTTACCAGGTGACACCACCTGGTCTTCCCTGGTCCACAGGCAATTCCCGCATCAGACTGTGAGCTTCACAAGGGCAGGGACGGGGAGCCATTCTCATAGCGAGGCCCCATGGCACAGAGAAGGAGCTCGTGACTGCTAGTTGAACGGCCATGGTCATGACAGAACCACTGTCCTGTGAACTCTGTGCGGGGGTGAAACACAGACCAGGCAACCAGGCCACCCATCTCCTGAGCAGTAATTCTCAGCCGATGTATTGCAGGCTTTTGCCAACCCGGAGGATGCCATGAGACACGGAGGCCTGCAGTACTGCCGGACCGACCCGGATGTGGAGCGCTGCCTCCGGTGAGTGCCGTCGGGCCGCTGGCCACAGACCTGGTCGCGTCCTGTTCTCTCAGACCTTCTGCTCACTGAGGGCATGGAGGACTCCCAGGAGCTGAGGTTTTCTGCGTTCCTCATCCCTTTAGACTGTTTTATTCATTGATTTAATTTCTAATTAATTTTAGAGAACTAATGCAAGGTCACGACTCAGAATCACAAAGTTAGAAAAGGAAATTCCGTAAAAATTCTGTCTCCCTCCCACCTCTGACTTCCAGGTATTACTTGGCTCTACCCTCCAGGCACAGCCCATCTTTCCAGAGAGATCTTCTGCACTTGCAAACTTGTGCCATGCTTTCCCTTTGCCCCTAAAGAATCAGCCTTTACCCCCTGCCTGTGCCGTGCTGTTTCACGTGACGACAGAGGTTGTTTCAGCACAGAGGAGCCCTGTGCCCGTGTGGGTGCCGCAGCGTCGTGCCACTGCCTTGCTGAGTGGGTGGCCCACGCCTTACGTAACCGACTGCCCCAACGGTCCTTCTCTGTTACGAACAGTGTGCATCGACACCCCTCATTTGCCTTTGTGTGTTCGTGTGAGCAAAGCTGCAGGACGCAACCACAGGGTGAGACCTATTGCCACATGTGCCCGTCTCTTGCCCAGCTGGTGTGGGGGCTGTTCCTCCCCGGCCTGGACAGCTCAGTCTGCCGTGATACTTCCGGGTGGATCCCTGCCAACGTGATACGTGAAAATTCACATCACGTTTCGGTTTTACTTTGCATTTCTTTCACTCTGAGTGAAGTTAAACGTCTTTTCATATGCTTAACATCCCCCCGTCAATTAAAATCAATTTTTCTTACTAGAAAAATCAGAACTACTCATTGCAGACAATCTGGATAACACTGAAAGACAAAAAGGAAAACCACTCACCACTCTAATCACTGTTCCCATTTTCACGTCTCTCCTCTTTTTCTTCTGTGTCTAAATATTTTTCCATACAGCTAGGCATGCGTTAGGTATACCCAACTTGGAGTTCTGATTTTTTTTGGTTAACATTATTTCATGAGCACTTTTCATGTCATTAAATATTTCTTAAAAAACATATGCATAAAATTCCACCAGAGACTAAATGTTAGTTTCACATCGCCAGTGTCAATATTGGATCTTTGGAGGTCTGTGCTCCACCATGCCCACCAGCAGGCTGGAGGGCGAGGAGGTGACACCCCAGGAGGTGGGGGTCGACCGAGGGCAGTGATGGGGAAGCCGGGAGGGGGGAGCCGGACAGGGCGAGACAGGAGACTTACCGTCAACACTTTTGCTCCCAGGCGTCACAGCTGGAAATGGGTGGGACGCTGTCATTTAAATAATAGAAATTCTTTTATTGAAAGAAAGTC
This sequence comes from Avahi laniger, assembly GCA_963575035.1. Lineage (NCBI taxonomy): Eukaryota > Metazoa > Chordata > Mammalia > Primates > Indriidae > Avahi > Avahi laniger. Next base: position 7,444 of record CAUYSK010006114.1, read on the forward strand.
TGTGGGTTTTTTTCTTGTGTTTTTCTTGGCCATTGACAATAATATACACACCTGTGGTTTTACAAAGGTGCGTAATGTAGAAAGTGAAATTTCCTGCCGTCCTGCCCTTCCACGTCCTTCCTTTGGAGTCTGTCCGTCCATCCACGTGTCCTTCGATGAGCACCTGTTCTGTGCAGGGCACAGTGCTGAGCACCAGCTGTACTTTGGGGAACGAAAGCCTTCCCCACTCGTGCCCCGTGTTGGTGACCCTTGTCCCTGGTTGTCTCGGCTCTTCTGGACAGCGGGGAGGGGTGTGATGAGCTGCTGAGGCAGCGGGACCGCCAGCTCTCGGCAGCCACCGGGAGACCGTGTTTCGGCTCCTCCCGGGCTGCGCGTTCGATGTAGCAGAGATTTTGTGTGGCGCAGGGTAGCCACGTGGGCTCACGAACACTCGGTTTATTTTTACTCGCTGTGACCAGGCCAGGGAGAGACCTTTCCACCCACCCGCCCAAATTTTTTCTTCTCAACAGAATGGCCCGTCACCTATAGTACTGATGCTTAAGGGGCTGACATTCAACTCAGCCTGGCTGAGCTGCTCTTACCTACTAATTAATGTTTTCTACCCATCGGTGTCGTTTATTGGGAACCGATTGTATACCGGGCCCGGGCCGGACCTGGGGGGCCTGTGTCCCTGAAGCCCCTCCTCCGCCACCTGATTTCACAGAATGTCATGGAGACTTGAGGGAGCAGAGTAAAGGGAATTAATACATCCTGCCGTCTGCTACTGGAGAACTGGCCGGAACCTGAGTGGGGAGACCCGCTTGAGCGAAAGTTGGTTAAATATTAGACCAGGGTTTATAGCGCGATCAGAGTTGCCCACCGTCAAGTGGAAAAGCGCTTGGTTCTTGGCGTATAATCTGCCTTGCAGGTTAGCATGTTAGCACACGCACGAAACGTGAGCCCAGCCCTGGGGGAAGTGGGGCCCAGGTCTGAAGGATGAACCCAGCCACCTTTTCACGATACCGATCCGAATTTCCTGGGAAATGTGTGTCGTGAGCCAAACCTGAGGCTGTGTGTCTGCAGCTGCAGTGAGGGGCTATCCGTGTGGTCCCGAAGAAGGAAGGCAAACGCTTGCCCCGAGCTTTTGTATTTCTGACTATTCGGAGAGTGTAGACTTAAGCTGAGTGAACTGGTTTGTCAGGAAATTGGGTCCCAAAATGTCAGCCCCAGAAGTCCTTTAGACATCACCCAACATGTTCGTTTTGCAGACGGTGAACAGAGGCCCAGACAGAGAGAGAGAGACTGGCCTGGGGCCATGGCACTAATTGGCACCACGGCCGAACTGGAGACTCTGGCACCAGGGCCCCTCCCCGGCACCGTGAAGTGCTGTTTATGAATCTGCTGGGCATCTGAGGGTGGTCGGGCATCTGAGGGTGGTCGGGCATCTGGCAAAACCAAGAGGGTGAAATTCGCTTTAGCAACGTGTCCAGGCCAGGGCTGGTGACGGTGGTGGTGATGATGGTGGTGACGATGATGAAGATGACGGCAGCTAACTTAAGACGCACCTACTCAATGTTGGGGATTCTAAGCACTGTCCAGCTGCCAACTCGCTCGGCACTCGGAGGCAGCCGAGGTTCCTGAGGGGTCTGCTCTGCGCCAAGGTGACTTTGCAGTTTTACTCCATCGTGAACTCGTGAACTCGCCTTTACGAGTAAGCAGCGCAGATCCCGAATGCGAGGAACCCGCCAGCGGGGCTGGGGCGGGTAGAGGAGTGGCCAGCAGCTGGCCCTGCCCTGATGCCTGGGGGTACCTGTTGCCACCTGTCACCTGCTGTAGTAAAATGCAGATGGTGTCCTAACGTCTGTTGAGGGTGAGGGGCAGGCCTGATGCTGCAGAAGGCCGCACAAGTTCAGTCTAGCAGGAATTTGCTTTGGGTGAGTTTTACCTTAAAAAAGTGGTTAGTACTGGAATGACGCGTTTTGCCCAAGCATCTCCCTGGTACGTGACTCCCTCCACATCTCCCAATTCGAATCCTGGAGGTGGGAAGGAGGGAGGTGAGTTTTCTTGCATCATTCCTTGATTTCCCCATTGCTCCCTGTCCCTGGCTCCACTGTGGCCTCGTGGGGGCCCCACTGTGGTTGAGACAGAACAGACGGGGGAGGGAGGGCGAGGCCAGCTCTGGGGGCTGCGAGTCAGAGCTCTGTGCTCTTGTAGCCACCGGCCACCTCTCCTCCCACGCTGGCGACCTTATGTGGCTGCCCAGTTGCTGCAGCAGGGGGTGGGGCGCAGTCCCCGCCGTACGGTTTTGAGCAAGGCCTGCCTCTCCCCACCCTTCGCCCACTCTCTGGGCTTTGGCCATGTTTGTGTTCTGCCTGTTCTGTGATTCTCTTAACAGCTCTCTGAAAGTTGACTCACTCTTAAAATGTAAACACATACTTTAAGGAGAAATGTCTGGATGAATGGCTTTCACATGCTAGTTATGCTTCTCCTGGAACGTTCGATGCATTTTATCAAAATACTCATCCAGGTGGCACCGTCTTGTGCGTCACCTGTGATAGGCAGACCACATCTTCAGACATAACAACTTAATCTGAAATGGGCTTTCCGGCCAGGTGCTGTGGCTCGTGCCTATAATCCCAGCACTTGGGGAGGCTGAGGTAGGAGGATTGCTTGAGGCCAGGAGTTTGAGACCAGCCTGAGCAACATGGCGAGACCCTGTCTCTACAAAAAAATAAAAACTTAGCTAGGCATGGTGGCGTGTGCCTGTAGTCCCAGCTACTGGGAAGGCTGAGGCAGGAGGATCACTTAAGCCCAGGAGTTTGAGATTGCTGTGAGCTATGATGATGCCACTGCACTCCAGCCTGGGCAACAGAGTAAGACCTTGTTTAAAAAAGAGGGAGGTTCCCAAGACGTCCCTCTAATCTGCATCTGGGGAATAGTGGTCCGCACAGCTCCATTTCCACAGGATGGGCGGATTTTAGAGGACCACTTGTCGCCTTTTCTGTCATGACTCCCAAGTAAGGTGAGGGACGTACCTGACTAGGGTGTTGGAGTGACCCCCAGCCTTGGTTTCTCCCTCTTCTTCCCTGCACTCAGCACCCTAGAATCCCCCAGGGCCTGCCTCCCTTGGGTGTGGTGCAGTCTTCCCCACAGCTGCTGAGACTTGGCCTGTTGCCAACCTGCGTTCCCTGCAGCTGGTTTGCAACGTCGAGATGCAGGGGAAAAGGAGAAGGAAGGCTCACGCTGGTGTCAGGGTATGGGACACAGATGCCAGGGGATGTGCCCTGTATTTGGCCTGAGAAAGATCCAGGCCCTGCTGGGTTTATGGGAGTTTTTGTACGCTCAGATTGAATTCCAGTCCTGCTTCCTGAGTCTCCTCTCCCGCTCCTAGTCTGCCTCACTCTCTCTTGCACACCACACTCTAGCCACAGAGGTAGCTTTTCTGCACCTCGAACACGCTATGCTTATTCCTACCTCAGGACCTTTGCACGTGCCAGTCCTGCTCC
>CAUYSK010006116.1:0-15061 GCA_963575035.1 Avahi laniger
AAACAGGGGCCTTCCAGGAACTTAGAGGAAAGAACAGCCACTCTAACTGGAAGGAGAGTCTATGATGAGGTCAAATCCATCTGCCCAATTTCACAGATAGGTCATCATGACACTCTAAGAATTGTCTTAATATTTTCCTGAATTTCTTTCTTTCCTTCTTTCTTTCTTTTTCTCTCTCTTTCCTTCCTTTCTCTTTCTTTCTTTCTCTTTCTCTTTCTCTCTTTCTTTTTTCTCTCGCTCTTTCTTTCTTTTTTTCTTGTCTTTCCTTCTTTCTTTCTTTCTTTCTGTCTTACTATGATGCCCAGGCTGGCTGGCTTTGACCTCCTGGGCTCAAGTGATCCTCACACCTGTCAGGAAGGCTATTGCCAAAAAGTCAAAAGATATCTAGTGCTTACTACGAAGTGGAGAATAGGGAACCCTTGTACACTATTGATAAGAATGTGAACTGGCACAGCCATTATGGAAAATAGTAAGGATGTTTCTAAAAAAATTAAAAATAAAACTACCATATGATTGATCAATCCTACTTCTGAATATATATCCAAGGAATTGAAATCAGTGTCTCAAACAGATATTTGGACTCCTGTACTCATTGCAGCATTATTCACAACAGCAAAGATATGGAATTAACCAATATGTCTACCAGTGAATGAATGGACAAAAAGAAAATATGCTATATATTTACAAAGAAATAGTATTCAGCCTTAAAAAAAAAAGAAGGAAATCCTGGCATTTGTGACAATATGGATGAACTTGGAGGACCTTATGCTAAGTGAAATAAGCCAGTAACAGAGCACGAATACTGCATGCCATCACTTATATATGGAATCTAAAATAGGTGAACTCAGAAACAGAGAGTAGAATAATCATTACCAGGGGCAGGAGAATGGGCAAAACGTTGGTCAAAGGGTTCAAACTTTCAATTATAAGATGAATAAGTTCTAGGGATCTAATGTATGGCATGGTCACTATTTAGCGATAATGTATTGAGTACTTAAATTTTGCTAAGAGAGTAGATCTTAAGTGTTCTCACCACACGCACATACACAGATGGTCACTATGTAAGGTGATGGATATGTTAATTAGCTTGGTTGTGGTAATCATTTCACAATGTATATCAAACCATCACATTCTACATCTTAAATACATAAAATTTTTATTTGTCAATCATACCTCAATTAAGCTGGAAAAATTTAAAACATAAAAATAACAAGCTTCTTATTTTTTCTGTACTGGGTCAGACAGTACAGATGTTAATCCAGCTGTATTACATGTGAACCCCTGCATGTAATGGGTCAGTTTGGGGACTCCATCCTAGTGCTTCCTAAACTGGGGTTCAGGGAATAGGGGGAAGGGATTTTCTTTCCAGATTAAATAAGTTTGTTTCTTTAACTATTTAACAAGGTTAAACAGTTTATTTTTCAGAAACATTAACCTGTAAAAGTGAATCTCTAAGATAAGGGGTTAGTACACAATTCAAATGCAAGATTACTTGAGTTCTTTGTTAAGATAATTATATTTTACAACTAAATAAAAGAGTTAGGGAAATGCTAACACATTCATTTATCTGTCTATGCCTTTAATGGTTTCACACTATTTTTATTATTACAGCTTTATAGAATGATGTGATATTTGGGAGAACAAGTCTTCCCTCATAATTTTCCTTTCAAAAATATTTTTATTTCACACATTGTTTCTTTCAGATGACTTTTAGAATCATCTAGTTAAAATGAAAGTGTGTCTGGAATAGCTATTAAGAATAGCTTCCTTTGGGAAGATTTGACATGTGTCAAATATTGAATTTCCTCACCCAGGAAAATATGTCTCAATTATTCCAAACTTTTCTTTTGAATTAATATAAACTTTCATAGCTTTTTATTAAAGTCTTAAAGATTCCTTAAGTATTTATTTCTCAGTATTTTGTAATTTTTATTTCTTTGTGAATAGAATTATTTTCCCCCAGTATATTTGAATTGGTTATTCTGGCACAAAAAAAGCTAACCCTCTTTGTATATGTATTTTGATTTAGTTACCTTTCAGAACTCTTGTTCTAACAATTTTAGGTTGATTTTATTGCATTCTGTACACAGTGCCATCATGCCGAGTTATTGGAAACTTTAGAGGAAATATTAGACTATCTTCGGGGGAACAAAAAGACAGATTTTACTAAAAACATTTAGTACAAGAAGTTCATATGTAACTTCTAAATGTGATTTCTGTAGAGATGTTGTTCCCAGGTTTGGCTTACATTGGAATCACCTGGAGAGCTTTAGCAAACACTCATGCCTGACTCCCTCCCTCAGATACTCTGAGTTAATTCCTTGGCACCAGGATACTAAAAATTCCAAAGGTGGTTCTACTGTGTTGCCAAGCTTAGGAACCTTTCCTATAGAATCCTTTAAAATAACAAATTCACTCTAATAAATAACATATTTCTTTCATTCCTAATTGTTAACCTTGCCCTTTGACTTATTTAACTCTTGGTTATAAAGAAAAATCTTTTTTTTGCATATACCCATTCTTACTTTCTCAAAATCATCCATTCACTTATTCAACAAGTATTTTCTGATCAGTGTTATGCTCCAGATATACCGATGCGACAATAAATAAAACACATTATCGTCTAATATGCAGGGATTTTTATCTTTTTGAAGGTAAAATTTACAGTATTTTTCTTGCATTAGAGGTTGGGTTTTTGAGAGGGGAGACTAGAATGGAACCTAAGCAACTAGAAGAAGAGAATTGCCATTGACTAACATGGAAAGGTTTCAAGAAGCAGTAACTTTAGGAAGCGTAGGAGCTCGGTTTGGATCACGTAAAATTTGAAATGCTTATCAAAGTCCAAGAAGAAAGATTAAGTAGGCAGGTGAATATAAGTCAAAGTTTTTACAAGAGAAGTCTCAGCTGAAGAAATAAATTCGTGATACTTAAAGCCATGAGGCTAGAAAGATCACCAAAGTAGCACATGTAGATATAAAAACAGAGATGTTGAAGTGATGAACCCTGGGGCTAACCAGAGCTAAGAGATAGAATACAAGCCAAGGGAAAAAAATACTTGCAGCTGAAGGGTGTGATAGGCTGTATCAAATTCTGCTACTGGACAAGTAAGATGAGGACTGAGAACTAACCATTAGATTTGGCAACCTTTAGATTTGTTTTCTATTCCAGGATCATCTCACTGTCTAGACCTTCTTTCCGTGGTTTTCCATCTTTCTCCCCCTCTACTCTGTTTCTCAGTGTATTATGAAGATGATACGAGGAAGACAGTGTTCTTACGTTTAGGGGATTGATTGTAAGACCCATATGTAACTTTCTGAATCTAGTACTTCCTTTTTCTATGTCCTCTGTCTCTGACAAATCTCTCAGCTCATTTTGTTTGATTTAGTTTATGATTAAGGGGTATTGATTTATAAAAATCAATTTTTTAGAAGTTTATACTACCAACTTCTTTAGAACAAAAAGAATGTCATATAGGTCGGGCACAGTGGCTCACGCCTGTAATCCTACCACTCTGGGAGGCAGAGGTGGATAGATTGCTTGAGCTCAAGAGTTCAAGGCCAGTATGAGCAAGAGCGAGTCTCCGCCTCTATAAAAAACAGAAAAATTAGCTGGGTATGGTGGTGCATGTCTGCAGTCCCAGCTACTCTGGAGACTGAGGCAGGAGGATCGCTTGAGCCCAGAAGTTTGAGGCTGCAGTGAGCTATGATGAAATGATGCCACTGTATTCAAGCTGGGGCAACAGAGTGAGACTCTGTTTCAAAAAAAAAAAAAAAGTCATATAACACATATAACAGGACTTTAAGTAGAATTTAAAACTTCTTTATTATAATTTTTTTAGAGAATTATTAAACACTGGATGAACAAGTGGTTGAGACGGAGGGTGTAATAACCACTGTCAGAGAAGCCTTTTGGAGTGGTTTAGAAATTTGCTGCACCTCATGGTTCTCAACTCCAGTTTCTCCTTACATATCATCCCCACGATATCCCCTTATATGATGTCAAATTGTCAGAAAGCAAAGTGCCTAGACACTTTGAAATGGGGCAGCCTCTTACTTCTCTGGATCCTTCTTTTCTCGGCTGAAATATGGCCTGGGAGGTAGATGAGCTCTGATTTCCCTTTCAATTGTAGAATCTACATGGCTGTCGTTTTATGTTCCATAGGCTGAGCATTCCTTATTTAAAGTTTCAGATTCTGCTAAAATATATGTGTTTGTGATGCCTGCCATCTCTTTGCCTTCTATATGAATTAGATTCTAAAACAGAAGCTAAATCTTCTTAAACAAGATTTACGCTGGTTTCTTTCATAGTCCTAAATTATCATTTCTGAGCAACTGAAATGAAATGTATTTCCCTTTAAATAATACTGCATTCATTTATTTGCTAAGTATGTATTTATTAGCTACTATGTGCCAGGTACAATAATAATATTAAACCAGGCAGTTTTTAGTTTTAGTGCAGGAGAGGAAGAGATGACCAAAAGAAGGTAAGGCTTAGCTTCCAGGAGGAGACAAAGACTATGTCACAGAGAAGATAAAGGCTTGAGCTGAGACTTGAAGGATATAAAGGACTTTTTTTTTTTTTTTGATAACCTAAAAAGGGACAGGCATTCCAAGCAGAGAAAATGCACATAGGTCTGAGGGAAAATGGCATAATTAGGGGAAATTAGGAACACTTAATATCGCTGGTCACAGGATGCATTGAGGTGCCTACAGAAAATGTGCAGGAGATTTAGGTAGGAGTTAGAATATGTAGGATATTAGGATATGTAGGATATTATATGTATCAAACTAAAGAACTCAGGGCTTTATTTTATTTCTTCCTTCATGGCAGTAGCAATGAGAAAAGGCTTTCTCTTTGGGGTGACCTAGGGTGAATGGATTATTCATCAGAATCTAAAGGCTCTGTGTAGTCTGAACATCCTGAAGCGCTCTCTGCCTTTGGACATTCTAATACACCCGCTGTCTCTCCCCTCCCCTCGCCTCCCACCTTTGCTTATCCTTCCTTCCACAGAGACCATCAAACACTGCGGGATGATCCTGTCCCTCAAGTGTTCTGGGCCCAAGAACCACTGTAGAAGGCAAGAGGAAGCCACAGGAGGATTGTAGGTAGGAAAATATGATCGGATTCAATCATTTCTCCTCTTCCTCTTAGTTTTGCAGATATTTTACCATTAAAATTTAGATGGAGATTTTGTTCCAAATTAATAAGATGTGTTCTCTGTTCACAAATGGACACGGAACAGTGACAAATGATTTACAGCCTAGAATGCATGACTGGAGCAGTTAAAAAGCTCTTTACTGATTGCCAATCAGTCTATTCGCTTTACCTAAAAAGTTCCTTCTTATAGTTTTAAATTGTTTGCAGAAATCTTTTGAAAAGCACCCTTGAGGTCTCATGTTTTCTCCTCAAAACATGTTGAACTTGGGAGTGACGAAAGGGAGCAAATATGCAAATGTCTGTAGCATATTCACAACTGGACTTAAATAGCAATAAAAGGAAATTTTTATTTTATAAGGTAATTTATTAAATTCTTTCTTACATAGCAAATTCTTACAACTTTATGTATACAGGTTCAAACAATAGACTTTTGAGAAGCCTGTCTACTGTGTAGCAAATCTCACAAGTTCTTTAGAACTTGATACATCAAGAAAGATGAAGGGGGAAATAACAAAAATGTATCCTTAGGACTTAAGTTGGGCAGGATCCCTTTCCTCTGGCAGGGAGACTAGGTATCTGGAAAATAACATTTGTGTAGCCACACCGTTGAATTATCATGTCCTACCTGCACGCCCATGCTCAAACAATGCTGAAGAAGGTCAAATAGTGAGTGATGCTGTTATTTGATAAATTAATTATTGATGATGGTCTGGTTTTGAATTCCAAGTGTTAGGAGGTTAATGGAGTTTCTCCAAAGTAGCTTACAGACCTCCTATAGCCTTCTACTATCTAGTGAGAATCATTTCCTCTGAGCTGTGTTTACGTATATTGTACAGCATGCATGCTCTGAGAGAGATATAGCACCTCTTCCCCTGCAAGGAACTGTAGGAAGACTGCGGGAGATAGATCGCATTTGGCTATTGAGTTATTGGTATACAGAAACCATTTCTAAATGAAAGTCAGTTCCATTGCAACAAGCTGAAGAAAGGCAGCACCACCTAGTGGGAGGAAACTCACCCAGGAATGAAACACCTGTTGATTTGCTTTCCAATTTTGTATTTTGATCTCCTTTTTTCAGACTGGGTGTGCGTTGTAAATATCACTCTCTTTTTATAGCAGACTTAACCAGATGCCCTCTGACTGAGCTTCAACATTGTATTTTTTGAGTGGTTTGATGTTTAATAATTACAGTGATGACTAATATTTATTGAGCTTTTGTTATAAACAAGCATTACTGTAAATTCTTTGCTCAGGGCTTCTGAGTGCAGTTGTCTAGGTTGTGCCCTGCACAAGGATGCTTGGGTGAAGCGATGAGGAGACTTAATCCATCTTTATCTCCACTCACCCATATGAGAGCCCTGGTGAAGGGTTGTATCCACCTGAAGAGATGATCGAAATTTTCTAAACTGCACAAAGGTGCTGTATGATGGAGTCCTGGTCTTTTGCATTCATTATCTCATTTAATCCTCACAGTATTCCTACAAAGTAGGTATTATATTATCGTGACCATTTTTCAAAGAAGAAATAAAGCTTAGGGGATTAAGTAAAATGACCCAACGTCACATAGCTAGTAAGGGAAACAGCTAGAACTTTAACCCAGACAAACTTAACCACGATGCTAGATGCTCCCAGAAGTGTGAAATACATGTGCACAGATGCTTAGTGACAGCATCACTGCCTTCCCCATTCGCAGGCTGGAGGGAGAGATGCTGTGCAGTGTCTACCTGCCCTGAGTCCTTGCTCAAGTGGCTGAAAGCAGAGGCAAGCTCACAGCTGTCCCTGTGTCTAGTGAGTTTCACTGTGATGGCTGCTTCACTCAGTGACTCAAGCAACTCAACAAGTAGCCAAACCCAAATCTTACCAAGTGCTGCAGTCAAGAACCTGGGCCTGCCATGCACCTCAGGCTTCACCCGCTACCTTAGCTTAACTTCTGTTTGCTCTCCGAACAGGCAAGGCACATTCTTCTCTCTGGGTTCTTTGTTTGCCTTGTTGCCCATTTCAAATGCCCTTTCTTGCCACACCCCCATTTCTGTCTGTAGAAGTTCCCTGCTCCATGGAGACCCAACTTTAACTTTCTTTCTCCAACTCCGTGAACTTTTTTCTAATCCTGCCAGAACCTCTTTTCCTCCTTTATTTCCCTATCACATGTAGTTCGTTGACCTTGTATTGTAATTATTTATGCACATTTCTTACATCAGGTTTTATTGTAACCTCTTCGAGGACAGGAGGTGTAGTAGGGCTTGGACTTTGCATAATGTGGGCATTCAATAAACGTGAGTTGAATTCAAGGCCTGGGGACCTAAACAATGGCAAGAAACACCTGCAGCCTTATTATATGTTTTATGTTCTCACTTAAGTAAATGTCCATATAGGAATTTCATAATTGAGGAAAAAACAAGCTGGGAGTCTTAAGCCAAATCCACAATGCATTCTACAATATAATAGATTTGTTTTTAAAAAATACCTAGCGAATAATTTAATTAGTGTGATTTGCAATAATTAACTCAACTCCCAGGAGCTGGAGGAGTTACAGATTTGTAAATCCCATGGTACCAGGCAGGTTGCAAACTTGTTCTGAGTTAATTTTTAACTTTCATTTTGACTACAATTGGATATTAAGCCCTCAGGCGAGAGTTAGGCAGAGATTAAATAAAAGGAAAAAAATAAAAAACCATTCAGGGTATTTCCGAGAACATTTATAGAGAGTTTATTTTGTGTGGAAATGAACTACTAATAAAAAAATTCAGAGAACAAATATATAATTATTATAACCTCTACAGTGAGTATATAGAAATACAGAAATTTAAAAATAGTTATTCACTGAAAATATAAATTTAAGATCCTTATTCTTGATCAGAACTAAGAAGATATTTTTATCTAAGATTTTCCCAATTAAACTTTGAAATTATCAAGGGAAAGCATATTATTAGCATGGAATCAATGTATTCAAATATAATTAGTAAAATAAATGACTTGCATTTTTATATATTGGATAACATTTACTATTAGTACTGTTACTTGGTTCTTATCTTTGCATATAAAATATCTTGCATATAAATTCGATTATTACAGATTTATATTAATGTCAAAGAGGATGACTAAATAGAAGAAACAAGACTTCATAAAATAGTTTACAGACAGCAATGATTCAGTAGCCCGAATCTCTACAAGAGGAAGGTAGACTGTAGCACATAAAATTCTAACAATGCACACAAAGTCTCACTGAGAAAGAGAAGGGTGAGACATTAAATGGAATCACTGTGGTAAATGGCAATCTCTCTCATAAACTCAGATATTGAAAGAGTACATAAAAAAGTTGGCAAAGGTCTCTATAATAAGGATAAGTATAAAGACTTGTGACAGTAATGTTAGGAAAGCTAAAGTCTTAAATTAACTGAGCCTTCCCAAATGAATGACTGAGTGAATAAATAAGGAAGCACTAAATATAAAGAGAACTTTTTAAAGATCCAGGAAAAAAAAGCAGAAAGAGGAAAGAGAGGTATATTCCCAACCTAGGCAAATGGCAACATTAAGTGGACAGGCGTCCAGGCCAAGGCAAATTCCTACTCAGAGATCAAAAAACATGGAATTCTGACCACAGAAATATTGCTGGTAATTTTCAAGCAACGTAGAGAATGAAAAAGGCATTAGGAGGCTTTAGATGAATAAATGTTTTCATAATTTTTTCCAACTGATACAGAATATAAGCAGGTAGTTTGTGAGTATTTAGGACAGAAATAGATTACCCGCTATGGGTGTGGACAACTTTTATCATTTGAATTTTATTTTACTATTTATCTTTTTATTCGTTCAACATTTTAAGAGTGATTTCTATGTCCAAAGACTATGGTTGGTATTTATTTTCAAAAGGAACACTAGTAAACAAAGATCATGATTTCTACAATTCCTTTGAAAGAAATTGTCCCAGTAACCTTGGGGATATGATGAAGACACATGAGTTGAATGGAGAACAGCTAATTAGAGGGTTTAAGACTATTTGAATAATCATATCCAAAAAAATCTTAATCATGGGTTGATATCAGTTTGCCTCTGTACTGTTCAACATGTTTAGTAAATTTTTTTTTTTTTTTTTTGAGACAGAGTCTCACTCTCTTGCCTGGAGCGAGTGCCGTGGCGTCAGCCTACCTCACAGCAACCTCAAACTCCTGGACTCAAGCAATTCTACTGTCTCAGCCTCCCAAGTAGCTGGGACTACAGGCATGTGCCACCATGCCCGGCTAATTTTTTCTATATATATTTTTAGCTGTCCAATTAATTTCTTTCTATTTTTTGGTAGAGATGAGGTCTCGCTCTTGTTCAGGCTGGTCTCGAACTCCTGAGCTCAGAACGATCCGCCCACCTCGGCCTCCCAGAGTGCTAGGATTACAGGCGTGAGCCACCGCGCCCGGCCCCAAAAATGTAATATTTTTAAAAAAGAAAAGATACATGAAATGATTTCAATTTTCCAAAATTTGTTAAGACTTGTTTTGTGACCTAACATATGAGATATCCTGAAGAATATTCCTCATGGTAATGAGAAGAATATGTATTCTGTAGCTATTGGGGGGAATGTTCTGTAAATGTCTTTTAGGTCCATTTGGTCTAGAGCACTGTTTAAATCCAATGTTTTTTTGCAGATTTTCTGTCTGGATGGTCTGTCCATTGCTGAAAATGGACTGTTAAAGTCTCCTACTATTATTGTACTATAGTCTATCTCTCCCTTTAGATCTAATATTTGCTTTATATATTTAGGTGATCTCATGTTGAGAGAGTATGTATTCAGAGTTTTTATATCTTCTTGCTGAATTAACTGTTATCATTAGATAACAACCTTATTTGTCTCTTTTTGACTTAAAGTCTGTTTTATCTGATGTAAGTATAGTTACTTCTGCTCTCTATTGCTTTCTATTTGCCTGGAATATCTTTTTCCATACCTTCACTTTCATTCCATGTGTGTCCTTATAGCAGAAGTGAATCTCTTGTAGGCAGCATATAGTTGGGTTTTGTTTTCTATCCATTTGGGCACTTTCTGTCTTTTAATTGGAGAAGTAAATCCATTTACAGTCAAGGTAATTATTAATAGGGAAGGACTTACTATCACCATTTTGTTAATTGTTTTCTAAGTGTTCTGTATATCCTTTCTTCCTCTAGTTATGCCTTCCATTGTGGTTAAGTGATTTTCTCTAGTAGTTTGTTTTGATTCCTCGCTTTTTATTTTTAGTATATTAATGAAAGGTTTTTACTTTGTGGTTACCATGAGAGTTACCAAAAAAAAAAAATCTTATAGTTATTACACGTGAAATTAAGTAGATAACAACTTAATTTTGCTCACATTTAAAAAACTCTACACTTTAACTTCACTTCCTTCCCACATTTTGAATTATTGATATCACAATTTATACCACTTCATATTGTGTATCCCTTAACAAATTGTTGTAGTTACTATTTTCAATAGTTTGTCTTTAACCCTTCATTCTAAGGATATAAGTGGTTATACGTATAATTATTAAGTCATTAAATATGAAATATCCAATTTTGTATCAAAACTGTACTTTACTATAATTAATAAAAGTATGCACCTAAATTATTGACACATTTTTGCCATATTAACTGTAGCTTGTTTATGCCAGCAGCAAAGAACCCTGGAGAGCCGAGTAGCAATGAAATCACAAAAGGCATTTTCTGCAGCTTGTTGAGAATTGAATAGTTTTCCTTGCAAGAAGTGGTCCAAAGCCTAGAAGAAGTGGTAGTCAGTTGGTGCAAGATCTGGTAAATATGGTGGATGACAGAGAGCTTCCAAGTACAGCCTCTGTAGTTTGAGCGCATTGTTTGTGCAACATGGGTTGAGCATTGTCTTGCAAGAGGATTGGCCTGTCTCCATTGACCAATCTCAGCTGCTTAATCGCAAGCACCCTCATTTCATAAAATTAGTTGCAGTAGACATCTGCTATAATCAATTGACCAGGTTTCATAAAGCTGTAGTGAATAATACCAGCATTGGACCATCAAACAGACATCATTAGCTTTTTTTATGAATATTTGGTTTTGGACTGTGTTTTGGCACTTCATTTTTATCCAACCATTGTGCCAAATGCTTGTGATTATCAAAAAGAATCCATTTTTCATCACACATAAAAATATGGTGTAGAAATAGTTCACCTTCATGTCGTGACAGCAAAGAAAGGCAAGCTCCGAGACAATTTCTCTTCTGATGCTCACTTAATTGATGCATAGTCCATCTATCCAGCTTCTTTAGCTTGCCAAATTGTTTGAAATGGTCAAATATTGTTGGAATAGTAATGCTGAACCTTGATGCTAATTCACTCGTAGGTTGAGATGGATTCGCTTCCACTACAGCTTTCAGCTCATCATTATCCACTTTGGTCTCAGGTTGCCTATGTGGCTCATTTTCAAGATTAAAATCACCAGTACAAAACTTCTCAAACCACTGACATACTGCGTGTTCATTAGTGACATCCTTCCCAAACACTTCATTGATATTTCAAGCTGTCTGCGCTGCATTTGTTCCAGGATGGAACTCATATTCAAAAATAACATAAATTTTTGACTTATCGATGGTTTCACAAAAGTTGCTCAAAAAAAAACTGAAAGATAATCACAAGCCGAACCATGCATTTGAAAGACTGAGGATGTACCTTCACCATAAAAATAAAACAAAAAGTGTCAAAGTGAAATGTCAGAGATATTATCTATCAAACTTAGTGCTTAAACAAATCAGACATTTCATACTTAATAACCTAATATATTATTAGAGTATTCTGAATTTGACTGTGTACTTACTTTTATCAGTGAGTTTTGTACCTTTAGATATTTTTCATTTTATTCATTAGTATTCTTTTCTTTCAGTTTGGAGAACTCCCTTTAGCATTTCTCATAACGAAGGCCCGGTGGTGATGAACTCCCTCAGCTTTTGTCTGAGTATTTCTTCATCCTTCATTTCTGAAGGACAAATTTGTTGGGTATATTATTCTTGTTTGGCAGTTTTTATTCCTCAGCACCTATAATATCATCCTACTCTCTCCTGGCCTTAACTTTTCTGCTAAGAAGTCTGCTCCTAAGCATATTGAAGTCCCTTATATGTTACTTGCTTCTTTTCTCTTGCTACTTTTGGGACCCTCCCTTTGTCTTTGACCTTTGATAATTTTATTATAATATGTCTTGGAGTAGTCTTACTTGGATTAAATATATTTGGAGACTTTTTACTTTCCTGTACCTAGATATTTGTATCTTTCTACAAGTCTAGAAGGTTTTCTGTTGTTATTTTCTTAAAAAATCTTTCTACCCCTTTCTCTTTCTTTACTCTCTTTTGAACTCAATGACCCTTACATTTACTTTTTTGATGTTATCTCATAAATCCCATGACATTTCTTCATTCCATTTCATTTTTTTCATTTTTCTCCTCCGACTATATATTTCCAAATAACCTGTCTTCAAGTTCACAGATTCTTTCTTCTACTTGATCAAGTCTGCTGTTGATGTTCTCTATTGCATTTTTTATTTCATTCTTTGTACTTTTTATTTCCAGATTTTGTCTAATTTTTTTATTGCAATCTTTCAGTAAAATTTTTCTGATAAATTTATGAATTGTTTCTCTGTGTTTTCATGAAATTTGCTGAGCTTCCTTATAGCCATTTTGAATTCTTTGTTTGATGGATCACATATCTCCATCCCTTCAGGGGTGGTAACTATCACTTTATTTTTTCCCTTTGGTGAGATTATATTTCCCTGCTTGTTCTTGATGCTTTTCGATGTGCACTGATGTCTACACACTGGAGAATTAAGTATTTATTCCAGTTTTCACAGTCTGGCTTTATTGTGCCTGTTCTTCTTTAGTAGGCATGTCCAGAAGTTCTATGCAGATTTGTGTTCCCTAAGCCTGTGACCATTGCAACAATTTCAGCACTCAAGCGTGCCCTAAGCCCAAGTTTGCCACAAGTCTCACAGAGACTTTGAGGTTTGTGTGGTGCCCCACTCCAGATGAACCTGAGGAATACCCAAGGAGGGTGCCAGGCTGTGTGAGAAAGCCTGTATCAGTGGCCTAGACAGGTGAACCTTCCAGCAGTTCCCTGCACAGGTGGGATAGTTACCGCAGTGCAATGAGGGGCTGGAGTTCAGATCAGGTTTCCTTAGGATCTGCTGTGGGATGGAAGCTGGCAGACTCCTCCCTGTGGCCCAGAAGGATGCAAATCTCCCAGCAGTTCCCTGCACAGGCATGACAGCTCCCAAACTGTGAGAGAGGCCAGAGCTGAGACTGCGCTCAAAATCTGCTGTGGGACACAGGCTGACAAGCCCAGGACAAAGGCTCAGATGGATGGGTAACTCCCTGGTTATGAGATATGGGCAAGTCTCCCTCTGGGTCCTTGTGCAAGCACTACTAAGCTGGGACCGCAACTGAAGGGGGCTGAAGCCAAGCCACAGGGCAACTTTCATGTCCACTGCCAAGGCCAATGTTGGCAGGGAGATGAATTGTCTCTGCCAAGGCACTAGTGTGCATGATTCCTTGGCAGATGGTTTTGGTTGCAGGCTCAAAGCCAATCACCGCTGTTGCCAAGCCCCTTGGAGAACAAGGCTGTTTCTGGGATTGAACCCTGTAGCACAACTGTCAGGTCTGCCAACCGGATGTAAATCTCCACTCTCAAAACGACCCTCCTAGGTCTTGGGCTCCACCAGGCTTATTCCTAACTGAATTCTGAGGCTCCCACAAAGAGACTGTTGTCTGGATGGATGCAGAATTCTTGCTGTGGTGGGGGGTATAAGTGGGGGACTTCCTATTCTACCATTTTGCTGATACCATTCCAACAATAGACTCTACTTATTTTTATTTGTCCAGAAAATTTTCCATGATTAGAGTCTGTCGTTTGCTTTCTTGCAGGTTGTGGAGCTTTTAAAATATGTCTACAAGTTCTTTGATACTCCTTCCTTTATAAAGTGGAGCCTAATTCTTCTCCCTTCCAGTGTGGTCTACACTTAGTAATTTATTTCTAGTAAATACAATGTAGCAGAAGTGTTGGTTTGTGACTTCTGAGCCTAGGTCATAAAAGATACTGTGGTTTCAGCCTCTCTCTGATTACTCACTGTGGAAGAAGCTAACATGTCCTGAAGATAAGCAAGAAACCCTATGGAGATGTTCACATAGCAAGGTAAGGAGGCCTCCTATGAATAGCCAGGGAGAAACTAAGGCCTCCTGCCAACAGCCTTGTAAATGAATCTTCTTGGGTGCAGATCCCCCAACCCTAGAAAAGACTTTAGATGTGTAGAGCCCCAGCCAGTATTTTGACTACAACCTCCTGAAAGACCTTGAGCCAGAACCACTCAGCTTGGCTGCTCACGGATCCTGATCCTCAAACACTTTGTGGGACAATAAAGAATTTTTAAGCTGCTAATTTAGGGTAATTTTTATGCAGCAATACATAACTAACATAGCCCTCCCTGATTGTCTTGGAAGTGATTGAAATGAACACATTTTCAACCACTGAAAAACTGATTTTTCAGATTTTATATACGCATGGCTTATACTCCAACAACATTACCATGGCATGTCCTCACTGAAGATTTTATAATCTCCAAAATTATAAAGAGTGAAAGGGCCAGGCGCGGTAGCTCATGCCTATAATCCTAGCACTCTGGGAGGCCAAGGCGGGCGGATCGTTTCAGCTCAGGAGTTTGAGACCAATGTGAGCAACAGTGAGCTCCTGTCTCTACTAAAAAAAAAATGGAAAGACATTAGCTGGACAGGCTGGGGGCGGTGGCTCACGCCTGTAATCCTAGCTCTCTGGGAGGCCGAGGCAGGCGGATTGTTTGAGCTCAGGAGTTCGAAACCAGCCTGAGCAAGAGTGAGACCCCGTCTCTACTAAAAATAGAAAGAAATTAATTGGACAACTAA
>CAUYSK010006123.1:0-19273 GCA_963575035.1 Avahi laniger
GAGCCCGAAGGGGCAAGAAGCTGGCTTCCCCAAAGAGGTGTTGGCTGTAAGCAGGGGTCGTCCTGAGGGCCAGAAGGCCGTAGGTGCCATTCAGGCAAGAGGATCTCTGGGATCCTCAGGTCACTGGAGCAGGGAACCCCTTGCCCAGCACTTCTGAGGACTTGGGGTGGATCTGACGCTGAGGTTGGGCCCTTTGGCCTTGGTGACTCTGGTAAAGGCCACATGGGTCCACCTGGGTCAGTGGGAGGACAGCTGTGAGGGCTGCCCAGGGTGACAGGGCATGACAGATGGGAGCAACAGCTCTTGGCAGTGGCCCTGGGCAGCAGAGAAGAACCGGTGACAGTTCAGAACTGAAGGAAAGGCCTTTCCTCACTTCTCTGCCCTGCGTAAGCCCTGGGGTTCCTGTGTGTTCCGGGGGGCGGAGAGTAGACCCTCATGAATATTGTCTGATACTCGCCCTTCTAACCAGCCTTGGCGAGTGGGGGGGCTGGAACTGGGGATGAATTTAATTAAGAAAGTTGAATAAGACATGTTTTATACTCTAGATATGGAAGAAGAGTTTATATCTGTTCCATTTGTACATTTGGATAACTGTTGTGATCAAAGGTCATCGTTCTCTACGGATGTATTTTGTCCTACAATAAAACCTCAGAGGTAATTGTTTCTTGGGGATGATTTTAGGTGAAGATATGTAACCATTTCCCTAATCTATTACAAAGGAGAGATAAGAGTGGAAGGAAAATAGAATTATCTAAGGAATGGTGCGTTGGTATTGGACCAGCCAGAGAGCCATGTTAAAAAAGAGTAACTGACTCTAGAGAAAGAGATTTGAGGGGTAAATCAAAAAGTTCACAGAACAGATGGGAAGACCAGAGAGCAAGGGTGGAAACCAAGGGAAGGTGGAGCCTCGGGTTAGAGGGACCCTGCTGCTAGACAGGTGTGCTGGCCACCCCTGCTCCCAAGGAACACTGTTGCCATTGCCACAGGTGGAACTCATCTGGGCTGTCCCCTGCTTTTGTGTCACTTGCTGCAGAATGGATTGGCCAGGCCCACGTCTGTTCAGGCCTGGACTCCAGGGTGGAGGGACAGCAAACATCTGGCTTTCTGGGTACTTTAGTGGAAGGTGTGAGTCCCACCAGGACCATGGCAGGTTCCCCCCTCATGGCGAGGGGGTTCAGATGCTGAGCAGCCGAAGACCTCTCTGGATAAAGTCATTACAATACGTGCACACCCACAGGGAAAAGCAGCCAACACCCACATCCTTGCGGGTAGGTTGGGAATTGAACCTCCGGGGACATAGACACGACATTTGTTCACGTCCCTGGGGTATCTTGCTCCTCTTCTCGTGTGGCACTGTCTCTCTTCCTTCCCTTGCCCACTTCCGTGGCTGCAATCCCACCACCATGTCCAGGCATCTGGAATCTCCAGCTGCGTTGCTGTCTCCCAGCTCTCTTCTGAGACTGACACTGTTACATTCAACTGACTACGCCACGTGTCCTCTTCGATGTCCCTCAACCCGGATGAACTCATTGTCTTTCAGAAAGGCTTTGCGGGGAGGGGAAGGTCATGGACTCTGGAGCCACGTGGCCTGGGTTAATAGCCCAGCTGTGCAGCCTGGGAAAAGTTACACACCTTCTGTGGCTCAGTCCTACCGTCTGTGAAATGGACGTAGCACCTATCTCAGAGGTTGTGACAAGGATTAAATGACTTCATACATGAAAAACACTTAGAATACTGCCCGCACATAGTGAGCCCTCAGTAAGTTATGATTCCCCACTGAACTCAGACTCTCCTTATTTCCTTTTCTCAGTTACTACTTTTTGGTCATAAGGGCTGGAAACTGCTATGTCGCACTTGACTGCTTTCTCCTTTCTCCTATTATATAAGATCCAAAGCCTATTGACTCAGCTTCTCAAAGGCCTCCTAAATCCTCTCCTTCCGTCCAAGCCCACTGCACTTCCTTGGTTGTGGCCGCCACCATCCCTCACCTGGATAACTGAAACAGTCCTCTAACTGGTTTCTTAGCCTCCAGGTACTTCCGGGTTGTAGAAGGACATATAATTATTTCATGTGATGATAATAACAGCTGACATTTTTGAATTTTTACTATAAGCTAAGAAATGTTCTAAGAGCTTTACATAGATTGTTCATTTAATTGTCGCACCTACCTCCCGAGTAGGCATTTTTATTGTCTCCCTTTGTAGATGGGGAAACTGAGGCATGGACTGCTTAAGGAACCTGTCCAGGGCCACACAGCAATCAATGACCAAGGTGGGATTTGAACACCGGCTCCCTGAAGCAGATGTTCGTGCACCTTGCTGGATACCATCCCCTCTGCAGGTGGTGTCCAGGGTAGCTGCACAGGCCCCTGAGAGTGTTGCGGGTGAAAAATTTTAGAATTTTTATTTGTATTTATTTTAAACTAAAATTATTAAATAAATTGAGACTGATTAATGTAAAATATGTGGGCTAACACTGGTAGCCTCACTCAGTCTCTGTCAGATGGTCATTGCTACATACAGTACCTGAGATATCCATGTGGAGAGAGGACGCGTGGTAATTTGGGGGGTTGACAATGACTTGCTCACTGCTGCCAGTGGCTTGTTACGCGTAGCTCCTTAAGGATGCCGTTGATGGGCTAAATAATTGTATAGAGACACATATGCATTATATAGTATATAACTGACTTCTAAAAAAACTCTATACGTTTTATGAAATGGGGAGTAGATATGAAATATTTATTCCAAATAGAGGTTTACTCAAGGTAAAGCTCTCAGGAGAGCTGTCAAATCTGAAGATGCATGTTCTAAAATTTCTGACCTTTTCTGTGTGATAAGTAGCTATCAGTTATAAGCTATGTAGAAAATAATGTTGAAAATTATTAATAAGAACTTAATATGTTATTTCTAAGTAAAAGTATCATTTTAAAGATGAATAAAAGAATAATTGACTTTCAAAAGAAAATCATGTTGCAGAGAGAGCATGTTGAAAAAGATGTTTGAGATTATTTCTGATTCTTGTAATTTCCTTCCCTCTCTCCTTCCTTCCTTCCTTCCTTCCTTCCTTCCTTCCTTCCTTCCTTCCTTAGTCCTTCCTTTCTTTCTTTTTCCTTCAGCTGAAAATTTGATATTTATTAAATATAAAACTTCATACATTCATTCTTTAAAAATATAGAAAAAGAATTTTTTATTCTGCCCTTGATTTTTCAAATGGAAAATTTCAATGAGTTTTAAAGTCATTTGTTAAAAGTATGAAGTGCCACAGCTTTTGATTAATTTGTAATAACAGCCTGTTAACATTAGTGAAGATGGATGTTTACCAGCCGAATTTTAATAAATTATTTGCTTAGGAGGTAGATAGGTTAAAAAAATAAGTATCAAGATCCCCATTTGGAGCTACCTGTGTTTGTAAGGCACATTTTTTACTTATGACAGTCATTAAAATCAAGTATCACAATATGACCTTCAAATCACTGTATCATCATATGTTAAACTGAGGTTTAAAAAGAGAACTAAAGTTATTCAATCACATTACTCTCCTATGGAATATTATTACTTAAAATTTTTTATATGGTTGATAAAATATTTTAAATTATTAAAATCTTTAAAAAACTTTTTGTTTTTATGTCTCATAACATTTCCAACAAATTAGTATAGATGTGAAATATAGAATTTAAAATTTATAAATTTTATCTGCCAAGAGAGGTGGCTCCCGCCTGTTAATCCCAACAGTTTGTGAGGCTGAGGATCCCTTGAGGCCAGGAGTTCAAGACCAGCCTGGCAATATAGAGAGGTTACATTTCTGAAAAAAAAAAAAAAAAAAACAACTACACAAATAAAATAAAATAAAATAGTATCACTACATTAGTATTGTTTGAAAAGTTTTTTTCCTGACAAAAATGTTTGGAGACCACTGCTCAATACTATAAATACATACCGTATTTTTATGATTGTTATCCACCATTTAGAATACTTTAAATTTGCTAAGTGCTTATTTCTGCTAGCCTTCTGGAATAAAAGTTGTTGCTCTAATTAAATGTTTACTTCTTATTTTTTGTTTACATATAATGTCTATATGTGGTTATGTGTCTTTTTCTCCAAACTTCAAATCCATCTCAGTATGTACCCTTGTTTCTAATTGGCTAATTTTTTTTCTTCAACTTTTCAGTCTTTCTGAAAAGAAATGCTTTTTTTTTAAGCTTAGATTTATTGGATGCTGGGTTTTCCGTTCCTCTCCGAGCGAGTCTGGATCAGCTCCTGCCTGGGGTCAGCCCCTCTGTCCTCCCTTCTGTGCCTCCACTTGCTACCTTATTTCGCTGGGTGGCTGGTTTCGGACCTCTCGCCTTTTCTCTCTTCCTTTTCTCTTCTCTCTCCTTCCTTCTTCACTCCCGTTCCCTCTGGAGCACGATCGAATGTCTCGGGAGTGTCTGTGGGGGTTAGAGAACCACAGAGAAGTGTCTGGGACGCACGGGCTTTCGCTCCCGTTGCTGGAGCGGCGACGGCCAGTCAGCGCGTGAGACAGGACTCCCAGCGCCAGCTGTCCAGGGCAGTGCTGCCACTCGGAGGCCGCACCCACAGGAGCTGGGTGTCACCATCCAGCTCAGCACTCTCACACTTCCTGAGAGCGCGTGGACACCTGCAGGGAGTACCAGAGGAAAAAACCCAAATCATTCCTTACGTAAGGGAGGATTCACAGCTGTTTTGCAGCAGGCAGAAAACGGTGGGCGTTTGGCTGTTCCAGTGGACGGTCTGCGCTTTGTAGAGCCTGGGCAAGCCGTATGCAGAGCGGGTTAAAACCGACACACAAAGGCGCCTTATCACAACACTGTCCGTGGTTGTGCAGAAATCACTGTAAGTCAGGCCAGCCCTGGGGCTGAGCCAAAGGGCTTTATTTCCTGAACCACCAAAACCATTTCCCTTTGAAGGCTGCTCCGTCGCCCCACCCCCCAGCACGGAGTTATAAACAGAGAGGCTCCGAGGCTAGCGCCCTTCTGGCCACACCTGCTGGTGCAGTTTCTGTCCCCACTGGGGGCTGCACAGAGTGTCTCCATCCGCCTGCACGATTGCTTTCCTCGTGCACAGCCTCGCGGTGCTGCCACGTCGGCGGCCACAGCCAGCATGTGTCCGGGGGCGACTGGCAGCAGCACGTGGGCTGCAGGGGCCCACCGCCCTCCCGAGCGGAGGCGGAGTCCTCAGGGGTGTTTGGAGAAGACAGGGTGCTCCAAAGCCGCATTTGGTGGTGTGTCCTTTTGGGATTGCCATCCCTCCACCCCAGGAGCGGGTACTGTCGGACTCACTGCCCGTGGCACTCGAGATGGTAATCTGAGTCCCCACTGGGCAGGCTGCTGCAGCCCATAGCCAGGGCTGCTCTGTTGTTTCTCAGCTGGTAACACCTCCCAGCTCCTCTTCAATGTCAGAATGTTTTCCTGCGAGTGCTGAGGGCAGCGTTTTCCCTGCCTTATCGGCCCTAGCAACCAGAAGCCCGGTTTCCAGGAAAGCAGCCACTCGCTCCAACCTGGTGAAATCCACTCAGCGGCTCAGCGACTGCCATGGCATTTAAGTCCCCCCCCCGCCCCCGCCGTTTCTCAGAATGTCCCCAGCCCTCTAATCCTTTCCCTGGGTTGAGACAGGGTCCCTGGGGCTCTGGGCCACCTGCTGGCTGAGACAGCTCTGGCTAGCCTGGCTGGGTGGGTCCCCAGAAAGACCCTCCTCTTTCGTGGGGCTCTTCCTCCCCTGCTGTGAACTGGAACGCCTTTGTCTGAACCCCACATCCTGTGAGGCACTTAGGAAAAAATAACTGTGATGCTGACATGCAATTGTTAGGTACTTCCCTGCCTGGAGACTGTCTTTGAGTAAGTGCCGTGGTGCTTCGGCGAGCCTCAAAAAAGCTGGACGGCGTGTCTTGTGATACGAAGAGGTTCTTTTTATAACCATATATGTCTCCCCAAGAGAGCCAATAAATAATGTGGTCACTCTGGCCGGGTTGTCTTTCCATAGCCGCCCCAGGGGCCCTGTGGCCCCCACCTGCCCCTTCTCCTATTTCAATTTCCACGTCCTCTCGGTTTTGTAACTCAAGGAGCTCCTCAGGCTTGGGAACAGCTGACAACCCCGACAGCTCCCAGCGGTGGCACCTGGGCAGGGGGCGGGCGGGCACTGCCTTGTGGGCGTGCTCTGGGGCACCCTGTCCCGGCTGCCGTGAGTCATCGAAGGTGAGCAAAGGTGCGTGCTGCGGGGCGCGACCTCTGGGGCCAAACCCAGAGCATCTGGCGAGGCCACGAGGGTGAGTAACGAGACGGGGAAGAGCATTGCTCAGGGGAGAATCCCACGGCAGCCTTCCTGTCACATCCTGATCTTCCACGTCCGTCCTTTGCCGGAGAGGGGGCCGGCCCACATGCCTGGCTAGACTGCACGCACACTGCTGCAGGGCTCGAAGGGCCTTTGGAAACCCAGCAAACCCAAGCCTGAAGCCCAAAGGAGGAGGGCTTGTCCCAAGTCAGGGTAGAGCCGGGGCTTGAGCCCAGTCTCCTGCCAGAGCCAGCGCTCCTTAGCCAGAGAGCTCAGGGGCCACCTGCGCCAGCCCCCACCCCACGTGCTGTGTTGGGACAGCTGGTGATGGGTGGCGGGCGGTGACTCAGGGCAACAGAAACCGTGACTCTCATCCTTCGTGCCAATCCCTGTCCCCCTGGCTCAGCCGACCCCTCCTGCTGCACCTTCCAGAACCGATGGCTTTTCCTTCTGGGTCGATGTACATTCGCCACTGCCTTAGCCCGGGGCGAGGGACAGGCTGATCCAAGTTAGGGTGACTGTGAAGAACCCTGCGGGGCGGTACCCTGCCTCCAGCTGTCCTTTTGTGCCGAGCACCGGGAGTGCAGGGCGCCGGGAGGCCGGCCGGTCCCAGCAAAGGGCTTGTCGTCTGGGGAGTGGCTGGCGCTGAGGCTGAGCGTTCCTGCGGCCAAGAAGTCTTTAGGCTCTGATTCACCCTGTCGCTAAGCGCTGGCGTGGAAATTTCGGAGAACGCCCCTAAAGGTGACGACATGGACAAAAGCTCTGTGGCTTCAAGGGGCATCTTCCTTCAGCGCTCGGGAATGCCACGCCTCTGTGTATCTCTGCGCAGAGTGCGTGCGCCGACTGTCTACCTCTGCTTTCTGCATGGGCTCAGATGCCATTGCTATTTAATCAATGTTAAAAAATAGTAACATCCAAGCCACTGACCTTCGAATAAAGGCCTTTGAGACCACTGCCAGGGCGGGTCCTCCTTCATGGGGTCTTTTCCCAGGCAACGCAGCTTGGAAGGGGAAAAGAGGAACAGCTCCCCAGCTCCTGGTGCACCTGGACGGCCCCCAAGCAGGTTGTCCTGACCGGGCCAGGACTCAGAGGTCACAATGACATGGATCAGGGCCAGGCACTTTGACTAAGGTGCCTGGGATGTTGCCATTTCCAAACCGAGAGCTGTGGCTTTTGCTCCCCTACTCCTGGTCCTATCAGCAGGCTCTGCCTCGCCACAGACTGCCAGGCGTCTCTGTGTCCTTCCGGCCGAGGGATGTCGGCGTGCTGGGGATTGGGCACTCAGACCCGCACGGGGCTGGAGCCCCTCCCTGCCTCGTCTGCCCCGCGCAGGCTCTGTTCCACCTTGTTCAGCCCAGACATCCCTGTCTGGTGGTTGAGCACCAGAGGGACTGGGGTTTTCCCACCAGTTTGCATCTGGGGCGTTTGTCCTCTTCTGTTAAAAAAAAAAATTATGCCCACCCTTCTTTACCGGCAAGGCCTGGCTGGTGATGTCGAGGCCAAGGGTTCTTTTTCAGTCAGCTTCCCCTTCTGTCTCTCTCTCTCTCTCCCCCATGAAGGCTGGGGAATGCGCGCACTGCAGAGGGAGGGGCCTTGCTCTCCTGACTCCCGGATGGCACCAGGAAGACGAGGTTTCCACAGCTTACTTAATATCCCCCTGAACTGATTTTCGAGGTGGTTGAGATGTGGAGAGGGTAAGGACGTGGTCAGGGCGGCGGCTGGCAGGTGGACGAGGCCAGGTGCGACCTCCAGGGCTGGATGCCGACACCTGTGAAGGCTCCAGCGAGACCCCGGGTGCGCTCGATCCCTTGCATGTCCATACGGCTTTGTGAGGAGGTGGCCATCACTGTCCCAACCTCATAGATGAGGAAATCGAGGCTCAGAGAAGCTAAGTACCTCCCAAAAATTGTCACTTGGGCTTCTGAGCCATAGTTAGCAGCAACAGATATTTTCTGGGGGCCCTGGGCATTATGGGTGACTGGACTGTTGGGGGGACCAGCTGCTCCAGATGACCCTCAGCCTTGGGCAGACCGGGGGGATGGCCGCCCCGAGAAACACCACTTCATCTCTTCCTCTTCCTTGTCTGTTGCTTGTGATCTTCACGGCAGCACCCAGTCACGTGCGTCGTGTTCTCAGGAGACGCGGGCGGAGCTGGGGGCGGGTGTAGAGAGCAGAACCCGTGTGCAGGGTGGCTGTGGAGATCCCAGGGGCAAGTTTTAGCACAGTGCCCACTACCCGGCAGCTCTTGCTGTGGCCCTAGCTCGATGTGGAGGACAGAGGAAGGAAAGGGGAACCCGGAGTGACCGCAGGATTAGAAAATCCGCTGCGTGGAAGGAAGGCCCGGGGAGAAGCCTCCGTTTGCCGAGTTCCTGCTCAGGGCTGCCGTTCCCGCCCTGCACGGCGTGCTCGGGGCTGAGGCCAGGTCTGGGAGGCAGGAGGATTTCTTGCAGGTGAAGAAATCCAGGCACTTGTGCAAGCAAACAGGGCTGGAGTGAGGCTTTGAATGCACCTGGGTTGGACTCCAAAGCCCTCACTTGGTCCTGAGACTGGACTGCCTCTCGGGGGAAAGGGGATGGGGAAGAGGCGTGCTCACGAGGGACCCAGAAGAATGCAAGCAGGGAGACAGGAGGCACAGAAAGAGCCAATGGAGTCTCTGAGGGAACAGGGGCGTGTGAAGCGGTTTCCGGCCAGAGTTTCTAAGAATGGCTCAGTGCCCCGGGCATTCCCGTGTGCATGTCTGTGCTTCACATGTCAATACGTTCGAGCCGCCCAGAGAATCCTAGGAGGATGGTAATGTCATCACCACCACCATCATGATCATTATCATCTCCATTTTACAAATGAGGAAAGTGAGGCACAGAAGGGTGGAGAAAGTTGTCCGAGGTCACATAGCTAGTAGGTGAAAGGGCTGGGATTCGAACTTGTCTTACGGTTAAGGATGAGAGAAGTTTTTCCTCCCCTCCTCCTCTTCCTCCTTCCTTTTAGGATCACGCAGCCTTCTCTCTACCTGCAAGGCCAGGTCAGTGGAGTCTAGGCAAAGTCTCCTTTTCCTGCCAGCTTTTCTCTCCCTATTTTTTTTCTTCTCCAAAGCTGGAAGAGGTGACTATTTTAGTCCCTCTGCAACCCTGCTTCTTTCCTGCCTCGAGCTGATCAGGAGAGGCGCTGGCGTGGTGTCATGTGCAGGAGGGAGGAGTTGGTGACACGTGTGTGCATGTGTGTGTGCGTGTGTGTGTGTGTGCATGAGAGAGAGAGAGAGAGAGAGAGAGAGAGAGAGAGAGAGAGAGACGAAGAGACAAAGTTGCTCCAGGAAAACATTGGATCCTGGAGCTTGAAGCTCACCCCCTCCCGCTCCCTTTATTCATTCCAAACCTTTACAAAAACCTTCATGCTTAGCCTCCTTTCAGGAGCACGGGGAAAGTGCCAAACACTGAGGTCACCTGCTGGCCTTGTCCCAACTTGCTGCTCAGGAAGCAGCCTTTGTGCATCCCTCGCACCTGCGCCTAATGGGAAATTGGGGGCGGGAGGAGCAGATCAGGAAAGAACCTGCTCTGGGTGTGGGTTCTGCGGCTCTGGGCAGGCTCTCCCTGCCTCTCCCCTCCTGACAAAGGGGAGCCCGTGAGTCACTGGCTCTGCCCGCCTCCCCTGTGTGCCGGTGTGCCCGCCACCACCTCCTCACCTAGCCATTGCTCACCTGTCTGCGTATCTGTCCCCCTGACTGAGTCAGCACTCGGGCTTTTCCTGGAACCAGCCCTGCGGTGAACCACACAGTCCTGAATGGCCCCCGTGTCAATAGGTTGAAATGATCGAACAATAAAAGTCCAGTACCAGCCAAGATTGATGGTTCAATTTGTAAGGAAATAACAGTCAACTGCTGCATAGTGGGGAGTCTTGCTTCAGGTATATTTCACACCAGAAGTCTCCTTTCTGCCAACAAGTTAGGGAACGAGGTATACACCAGAGCTACAGAGAAAAGCTAAGTAAGAAGCATTGTGCAGAGCAGCCAGTAGGGGAGCGTCAGGTGCCTCAAGCTACAGCGCTGCACAGGAATATATGTGAAGTCTGGTCCACCACGGCTGCAGTAACAACCAGGCAGGAAGCAATCCTTATAATCCACAGTAAGTGCTCAGTAAAGGGCTATTGAATAAATGAAGAAAACCTTTTATTTTATTTCTGAAGTTTGAGCAATTGCAGGCTGAGAAACTGAGAACTCTCTGTAATCAGAATATCAATGCAGATATAAAAATGTGATTATTCCAATCTAGACTGGCTGGAAAGGTGGAGCAGTTTGAGGTACAGGAAGAGATGGTGAAACCAAGACAGTGAAAGAAAAGAACCAGCGACTGAGATGCATCACTTTACAGTAGTTGCCTAAAGGTAGCGTTGGTGTGTATTGTTGCACAGGTGTGCACTGCACAACTCCAGACTGCAACATGCAGAGTGACTCTGGAGTTTTGCAACGCGATGGCTCTGCGTCAGGGTTTTCCCAGTCTCTCCGTGAGGAATGCGTAGAAATTTAACATCGGAACAAAACAGAGCATATCATATGTAGTTTGTCTATGTATCTATGTACGCTTACCTTAACTGTTTAGTGAATTGCAGATATAATTCATGCCCATGGATTCAGTCAGTAAAAATTTTTTATTATGGAATAATTATAAACTCACAGGAAGTTGGAAAACAATGCAGAGGAGGTCTCGTGTACCCTTCATCCAGTCTCCCCCAGGTAACATCTTGCAGAACTAGATACAATATCAAAACCAGGAAATTTACATTGGTATAATACAACCTACAGAGTTTATTTGGATTTCACCAGTATTATACACATCATTGGTGTGTGTGCGTGTGTGTGTGTGTGTGTGTGTGTGTGTGTATGTGTAGTTCTACACAGTTTTGTCATAATAAACTGGCAGTAGATTCTTGTAACCACCATGACAATCAAGATACGGAACTGTTCCGTCATTATAAGGATATTCCCCACCCCTTACCTCCTCCTCCACATTGAAACCCTGGTCACCACTAACCTGTTCTCCAGTCTTATAATTTTGTTATTTTGAGAATGTTATATAAATGAGAATTCAATCTTTTTTTTTTTGGTCAATCACTTGTTTTCTTTTTTAGAGACAGGATCTCACTCTTTTGTCCAGGCTGGAGTGCAGTGGCAAGATCATAGCTCCCTGTAACCTCCAACTCGTGGGCTCAAGTGATCCTCCTGCCTCAGCCTCCTGAGTATCTGGGACTACAGATACATGCCACCCCATTTGGCTAATTTCTTATGTTTTGTAGAGATGGGGTCTCAATATGTTGTCCAGGCTGGTTGTCAATCACTTTTTAACTAATTCTTTCACTATAAAGTTCTGACTTACCTGTTTGTATAGAAGTGTTCCTAAGTAGAAATGTTTGAACTAGGGGGACCCAACTGACAGTGAAGCCAAAAATCTGGTGCCTGGAGAGAGCAGGCCAGGAAGCCAGCATGGGACTTCTATTTATTAAGCACTTGCTGTGCTCCAGGCACTGTTCTGAGGCTTTCTGTAGTTGCCTACAGTACGGTGCCATGAGTGGCTGTCTCCTCTCTGGGGCTTTTTCTCCCACCACCACGCAACACACACTATGTCCTTTGCATATTCCCAGTGGGTCCCCATCCCCACTGGGAGCAGGAGAATCTCTGGCTACTCAGAGAGCTAGAACGTGAGCTGCAGGGCCTGTGGCCACCCAGTGGTTCAGCCTTGATCTTCCCTCTCTTGGGTGCAGAGTAAGCTCTGCCTGCCCGGGGGCTGCTTCTCCTTCCTTTCTCTATGCCCCTTGCATTGTCCTTGCTGCCACCTTCCAGCTGCTAGGACCAAATGCCCTCTGGGAGCTGGATGCACGTGGCCTTCGCCATTGGCATCACCTCCTGCAGCTGCTTCAGGTTCTTGCCACTAAAGACTTGGAGAGAAACACACACAATGATTGTTAGCAACCTCAACATTTTCAGGAATTCAAGATTAATGGATAGAAACTCATTGTCCTAAACCCCCAGCTGCGTATGAGGTTTAGGAAATTCCCTTCTCGAGGTTACTAAGCCTTGGTGGCCTGGTGAGACTAGCTCTTCAGTGACATAATGTAACTGGCCTGTTATCTGGGAACTTTGGGCTGCATCACCACAAACTAACGTTGAAGAGCTTTCAACCAGGAATGGATTATTCAGGCACCAGTGAGTTGTCATGTCTGCAGCTCTTCGAAAACAGAAGTGACTACGATGGGTCTGGTGAGTTAGGTTCAGTATTGCCTGAAGGAAAGCCATAAACCAAATATTATTGTAGAGCCTTTGTTGCACTTGATTTCGTGAAATTGCTGTATCTGCTTGTCAGTGGACCTATGGCTTGGTGCAGAGAAGTTACAATCTTGGTGTTTCAACTTTGCTTGGATACCAGTGAATAAACCACAGCTATTTCATAAACGGAATCCTTCAGTATTATGTTCCAAAAGTATCCTGGATTGGACCATTTTTTGAGACAGGGTCTCACTATAATTGGCCTGTTATCTGGGAACTTTGGGCTGCCCAGAGTGGAGTGCAGTGGGTGTGATCATAGCTCACTGCAGCTCGGTCGCCTGGGCTCAAGTGACCCTCCCACTTCAGCCAGCCGAGTAGCTGTGACTATAGGTGCTCACCACCATGCCCAGCTAGTTTTTAAATTTTTGTAGCGACAGGCCCTTGCTATGTTGCCCAGGCTGTGGATTGGATATTTACAACCGTTTTGACATCGAGACACCTATCATTGTTTGATTTGCATTGTGGCCAAGTACTTCATGTTGTGGAATACATATACCTTATTGAGGCCAATAATAATTGATCATGTTGTGAGAATTTGGTTCGAAATTTTGTTCGAAATTTGTCGATCCCTTGGAAATTGCAACAGGAGATAAGATATCTGCATTTAACCTTTCTTTCTAGGTTAGATCCTGAGGCCATAAAACCAGAAGTCAAAAAGAAGGATGTTTGAGTTCGTAGAAGCTCATATAAGGAGGGAAACAAGTCACTGTGTCATTGTCACTGGGCTCATTAAAAACTAGGTGATTGAACTTAAATTCACCTAAAATGGTAGGCATTTTGGTGAATTTAGAAATTGATCACTGAATGACTCATTAAACCTTTGTTCTTCATCCTTTTGTCTCAGAAACCTCCTCTTCCTCGGCCACTCCTCATGATGGCTAAGACAGCTCAAAGCTCTTGTGAGTCCTTCAAGGGCAAAGACAGAATTGATTCCCTTTTAGTGGATTCCAAGTCAAAGCGGATGACCTTAAAGCAAGGTCCTAAGTGTGCTGATCCCAAATAAAACACTGGGAAATCTTTCGTTTATAAATAAGAGCCCTATGATGCTTCGGAGATGTGTTTTCCCTCTCCTTATGCAAAATCCTTATTGCACAGACTCCCCGACACCCTTTCCCTGGTAGCAGGGCATCCTTCGTGTGAGAGGCGTGTTAAAGACCCACACTCTCCTACCTACAATCCTGAAATCCAGAATGCTATGAAAACCAAAAGTGTTTTGTATATTTGACACCATTTTAGCAGCAAAATATGACCTGAGCTGACTTGCAACTATTTATAGATCTTGTTTATCTCACTTACTATGAATATTCATGCTTCACTGCAGAAATATTAATGTGTGGATATGGGACAGCACCCCATGTACCCCGGGAGTGGAGTTACACAATATGTGGTCTATGTGAATCTGAAAAATTCTGAATTCTGTAACATACCTGCCCCAGGGGTTCTGGATAAAGGACTGTGGACCTGAAGGACCTGAAGTACACCTTTTTTTTTTTCCATACTACATAACACAAGGTGCCCTTTCTGATAGGGGATGGAACCAACCAGATGGTCGAGCATGTCAGCCTTTCTCAGTCTCCCAGCCCTGGCACAGTTCACGGTGACATGATCCCATGTTAAACCCCAGAGTCCGACACTTCCTTTGCCTGCCCTGTGTCCAAGCCCCAGTAATGCATCCTTTTAGGCCGCTGGGCCCAGGGGTGACCCCAGCACTGTGAGCCTTGCGCTTCCAAGAACACTCTCCTGAATCCTCCGAAAGGTGGTGGTGAGGGGTGTTGACCGTGCTTGGCCGTCTGCGGCCACGGCTTCCGCTGGGGTGTGAAGGCCTTTGGTAAATCCACCGAGGCCTTTGCTCATTAGGTTGGCAGTCTGTTCATTCTCTCAGTTAACACTCGTTGTGCACCTTCTGTGATCTAAGAATGTTTTATTGAGATGCTCATGCAAACTGTGTGTGTGTGTGTGTGAGACAGAGAGAGAGAGAGCGAGAGAGAGAGAGTGAGAAGCTTGTCTCAGTCAGTATTTTCCCAATGTTTCAAAGACTCTAAGAGATGTTAACGGGTTTTAGAGGAAAAAGATTTCGATGATCAAATAGGTCTAGAAAGCGATGCGTTAAACGGTTCAACAGGTTTCTCTGCTGCAACACTTTTCTGAGTCTTTAATAAGGTAGTGTCCATGGCCAACATCCAAAAGGGCACGTTAGCATTGACCGGGGACCCTTGGCCGTGGACCTCTAAGTTCCTCGGAGGGTTTCTGCATCCCACGGAGGCTGCAAGAGTTAAAGAATGAGTTATGCGGAAGGTGACAGAGCTGCACAATCCCATAAAGCCATGGGAAACATTTCCACCCTGCGCTGTCTCTGCGTCTGCAGGGGCTGCAGGGTATCGTTGCCTCCTCCAACTCCTTTGAGAAAACATAAAAGTGCAGGTGGCCATTTGGAGCAACGAGGATGCTCTTCTGGGATCATCTGACCTTGAAAAGTAATAGCCCCTTGACAGCAATTTCCAACTGAATTTCTTTAAATTTATTGTATTCCCCAGTCAGCTTGCCTTCTACAGAATTGTGCTACACGCAACAAAGAACGTTACTGCCTTCTGACCTCTTGGCATTTTGAGCAGCAAGATTTCCCACGATCGGAGGATACAGGGAGCACTGGAGGAGTCCCATTTTCATGACTGCTTGCAGTGGGCTAAGGTTTCCCTCAGGAAAACCGACAAACAAGCGCCGTTGTACTGTTCTCAAACACTGTTTTCCAAAGTGAGAATGTTGGTTTGACCTATGGAAATTCAACACAGCTTTACGTCACTGGGTGCCTTTTTGCTGGAAATCAGATAGTTTTGAGGCAAGATGGCAGTAGGTTGAACCTTTCAGTGTTTGTTTCCTTAAACAATGATTCGAGTTCAATTTGCCAGTTGAACTTGGATTCTTTTTTGCCACGTTTGTGGTCGTGGCTGTTGTTATCATCATCATTATTTCTGCCACTGACTTGCTCTCTGATAGGAATTATGTTACTTTATTCTGATTTGCTTTGTCGTGCCTTGGTCACCTCAGAGGAAAATGTGCACTTGTATTTATGAAGCAATGCCTGTCAAATTGGGAATACTCCTGGAGTGGAAAATGGTAAGTATCAGGAAATAATTTTATTTTCCTCGGCGATCACTGCGTAGTGAGCACTGAACAACAAACGACTGGAGTTTAAGAATGAAGACCCCACTGGGGCGGGGCCCCTTCTGTCTTCTTATGCATTGTATTCCCAGTCCCCGGAACAGGGACGGACCAGTGGGGGCGCTCGGCACTTGTTGCACGTACAAATGATTGATTAATGGTGGAGGGAAGGAAGACAGGAAGGGAGAGAGGAAGGGAGGGAAGACGGATTGGGGGGGACTGCCTGCTGAGCTAGTAGGTAGCAGAGTGTTACCTTTGTTCATGTCATGAAAGCCAGGAAATGTGTAGAAGTATTTTCTTCTCAATTCTCTCCAAATACATAACATTTTTTCAATATGTGAAATTTTCATAGACGTTTCTTTCCTCCCCTCTTACGCGGGTGAGTGGATCATCTTATTGGCCAGGACTCTCGGACCTGGTTAGTACAGCAAGCTACTACTTCTTAAAAAAATCAAATTTTCTCTTTTTTATTGTTTCTACCCTACTAAACCTGTGTCCTTTCATGCGGGGGAGCCCACGTTTGGCCTGTGTGCTAGCTAGTGGGGTGTGCATGCTACTAATATTTAAATGGCTCGATCCTTTCAAAACAGTCTGTGCAAGCCCAAGTGACCTTCAGCCTGAGGCCTTTTCCTTCCCTCCCACTTTTCCTTCCCCCAAGAGACTGCAGTGTAAGGGGCCACAGCAGTGCGGTGCAGAAGAAAGAACACTCGCCTGGAGCCCAGGACCAAGGTTCGAGTTCCATCTGAGCAACTCATCCATCCTGTGGTCCTGGGCAAATCTGTTGGCTTTTGCAGCCTCAAATGCCCCGGCCCCCCAGGGCCGTGGTGGAACGCAATGAGCTCCGCGTGGAATGTGTTGCCTTTCCCTGCTAGAATGCATGCGAGGTGCAGGGCAGGGGCCACGGGACTGAGGCTGGATTGTGGCCACGCAGCCCCCTTCTACTGGCGTCCCCAACGTGCTAGAGCCGAGGATGCTTCCTGGGTTTAAGCCAGGAGTCCGACGCCGAGGTCTGCGTGTGTAAGGCCCTCGGTTCACTGACCTCTCAGAGCAGAGGTCCCCACGGGCAGGGCCCCCAGCCCCTCAGAGCTCTGCCCTCAAGATGCAAAAACAGCACGAAGGCTTCTCAAGTGATTTCCAGCCTCCTTTTCTGCATTGACTTGATGAAGCGGGTGCCCGAGGCTTCGCTGTGGGCATTGCTGTGCCCGCCTGCTCCGTCGCCTGGCTCAGGGCAGTGAGCTAGGAAAGCCCTAGCACACGTCGGCGTGAAAGGGCACCACTCTGTTCTGTGCGTAGTGTTTTTCCTTTTACTTCCGAGATTCATAAATATAAACGAGAGGGTGTAAAAGACCAGCAACGACCTGTGCGGTACTGACTTTATAAACTACCAACTCGCACGTGGTCCAGCCGCAGTCCTGGTGGCTGCTGCGGAAGAGATGTTCGGGCTGCACAAATAAAAGATGGACCCTGTAAAAAGCAACGCAGTGGACGACCCGGCCGGTGCTGGCGAAGGAGGACGCTGGCGCCTTTGAAGCCAGGAGCCCAGCGTTGCTTTCCGAGGTGCGTGTGAGGCTCCTGTTAATGACAGCTTTGTGTGCGCCTCTGAGGGTGGATTCTGGCTCAAAGAAGAAATGACGAAGGTGACGAGGGTGTGCCTTGCACAACAACAACTGAGCTATTGTCCTGTCTCCACCCCGCACCTCACCCTTTCCTTCGTTACCGGATCCCTGGGCTTACCCGTCAGCGCAGCACAGAGGATTCCCTGGGGCTGGAAATGCTGCCTCCTCCTCCTCCTCCTCCTCCTCCTCCTCCTCGGTAGCTGCAGCCTGCAGGCCCACTGACCAGTCCCGCTGAGAGCCCCCATCCTACCCTGCACCACCCGGCTTCTCCTATTTCAAAAAAAAAAAAAAAAACCTTTTGCTGGAACTAAGCCCTGAGAGGAAATGAGTCCAGGGACAGCAAGTCATTTCCAGGGAGGAGCCCTCAAAGAACAGGCTGCAGACCATGGGCTCACCTGTCCTTTTACCTGCAAAGGAGCCATTTAAATCAGATGCATGGAGACGCTGGCCCGGCCTGTAAATCACCAGGGAGCATCTTCCTTGCTCCCCTAGAGACTCCAGATAATTTTGATAGGGAGTGCTTTTGCTTTTCGTTTCCAAACCAAAACGTCTTTTCCTTATATCCTCTACCTTTCTTTAACAGGAAAAGACTCCACATCACAACGATGGGATTTATATTGATTCCGCATTAGTCTTCAGGAACCTCGGAGTGGAGAATACAAAACAAAGGGGTGCCTGCGTTTGTGATGCCCAAGTTCCCACGTTGGCCAGGAGCCCTGCCCCCGGGTCTCCCTCCACAGCCACTGAAGTGTCTCCCTTTTGCAGAGGTCGGATGCCATAAAACGAGACCCCACATCTCATGCAGAGGCTCTCTCCTGATCTGCTCCCTTTGGGCTGTGACTGCGTGAGGCTCCCGGCATTCCCTGCATCCGGGATCAAGTCGGGTCGGAGGCGCTTATTCTGACTTAGCCTCAGTGGGAACACTTCGGGTTTTCTGGGACAAGCCAGCTCACAGCCTGCGGAACAGAAGCTCACGATGAGACCCGGGATACGGTCCTGGCTTCCGTCTGGGCTCTTGGTTTTCTCATATGCACAGTGAGTTCATCGTCACCATCATCATATGAAGACAAAGACTGCCGACACCTAACATTTGTTAGTATTTTCTGGGTGCCGGGAAACCTCTTCTCTTGCACTGAAAGTTTTGATTGTTTTAATGTGCTCATGGACTTCTAATAGCATAAAGACCTTTTCCCGGAAGTTGACAGAATAAGACAGGGCAGGTTCCTATTTGTGAGCACTGAGACCAGCGGTCCCCCGGCCACTCACCAGAGAAAACTCAGGCTCCTGCCCCGTTGTGCCTGGAGGAATTCGAGAGATACCTCTTTCCCAAACTACCTACCCCACTGATAAAGTGAAGGGCTGTTACCAGAAAGACAATGACAGTCCGGACACAGTAACCTCTAGACAGAGTCACAGCCTAAATTGGGCAATGACAAAGCTGGGAGGACCTTGGAGATGACCCGGTCCCTGTTTAGTCCCATTTAGTGGAGCTGGGACCTGAGGCTCAGAGAGGTCAAGGCAGGACTGGCCCCCCGGTGTCTGTCAATCCTGGGCTATTTCACCCTCTTCCCAATCTTCCAGCAGAACGAACAGCATTTAGTTCTGCTGTTAAGGGAGACAGCAAGGGTACAGCAAGTCACATGGGGCCAGAAGAGTTTCAAGGGAATCTGCAGAGGACGCAACCTGAGCACAAGAGAGAAGGCGCTGGAGTCTTGTTAGAAACTGTCTCGGAGCATCTCCCCACTCGGTACTTATCAAAGGGGAAATGGTCACCGCCTTTATGGTGGAGAAATCTAGCCAGTCACCTGGCCAGGTGGGACATGTAGGCCTCTTTGTGCCCCAGTGCTGTTAGTTGGTCCTTTCCGAAAAATGAAGAAAAGAAAATAGCGAAGGTTCAGCCCTCC
>CAUYSK010006125.1:0-37273 GCA_963575035.1 Avahi laniger
ATAGTCCCAGCTACTCAGGAGGCTGAGGTAGAAGGATTGCTTGAGCCCAAGAGTTTGAGGTTGCTGTGAGCTAGGCTGACACCATGGCACTCACTCTAGCCCGGGCAACAAAGCAAGACTCTGTCTCAAAAAAAAAAAAAACACCCTGGGGAGGCACTATAGTGAACAGCAAGGATCAGATAGATGCATGACTACCTTGCAAGCTATGGCAATTATAGTACTTTGTGAGCCAGGATAAAACCTTCCCAACACTACTGAATAGCTGAAACTGGCATTTGAAAAGAAACCTACTAGCTACCCCTGGGTCTGGGTTGTGATTATCATCATGGGCTTTAGAGTTCAACAGTCCTGGATTTAAATCCCTGCCTACCACTTACTAGCTATTTGACCTAAGACAAATTACTTCTCAATGACTTTATTTCCTCTTCTATAAAATGGAGTTGTTAATACCTGGCAGGGTGCAGTGTCTCATGCCTGTAATCTTAGCACTCTGGGAGGCCACCGCAGGGGGATCACCTGAGCTCAGGAGTTCGAGATTAGGCTGAGCAAAAGCGAGACTCTGTCTCTACAAAAAACAGAAAAATTAGCTGGGTGTGATGACGTGCACCTGTAGTCCTAGCTATCAGGAGGCCGAGGCAGGGGAATCATTTGAGCCCAGGAGTTCGAGGCTGCAGTGAGCTATGATGAGGCCACTGTACTCTAGCCTGGGCAACAGAGTTAGACTCTGTCTCAAAAAAAAAAAAAAAAAGATAATAACACCTATCCCATAGGATTATGAAAAATAAATGAGCTGGCCAGGCGCGGTGGCTCACGCCTGTAATCCTAGCACTCTGGGAGGCCGCGGCGGGCAGATTGTTTGAGCTCAGGAGTTCGAGACCAGCCTGAGCAAGAGCGAGACCCCGTCTCTACTAAAAATAGAAAGAAATTAATTGGACAGCTAAAAATATACAGAAAAAATTAGCCGGGCATGGTGGCGCATGCCTGTAGTCCCAGCTACTCGGGAGGCTGAGGCAGAAGGATCGCTTGAGCCCAGGAGTGTGAGATTGCTGTGAGCTAGGCTGACGCCACGACACTCACTCTAGCCCAGACAAAAGAGTGAGACTCTGTCTCCAAAAAATAAATAAATAAATAAATGAGCTAATATATGTAAAGTCCTCAGCCTAGTATCTAGCACATAAAAGCTCAGTAATTGATAGCTGTTTTTAAATGCTGTAATGACCTACCATTAAAGTAAGGAATGTTTTGTTATTGTTAGAAAATCTCTAGCAATTATGAATACTAGGCCAAATCAAGGTTCCTTATCTGCCTTATTATGGGACTAGGTCAGAGGATACCAATAGGAACATAGGATATAAGAACTAGGAAAATCTGAAGGGTCTTTTGAGATAGTAGTTTTATTTTACAATGATCATGATACCTTTACAGTATAATTGTTTACTTTTTTGTATTCCTCACTAGATTGCAAAATTCAGCAAGAACGGTGTGTTATTTGCTTTTGTACCCCCAGCACAAGACTTTGGCATATGGTAGATATTCAAACACTTGTTGAATGAATGTTCCATGGCTATTGCGTCAACAGTTGGTGTAAATGCAAAGACTTGCGTTCTGATCTCTTTATCCCTAGTGCCGTACTCTGCAGCACACTGCTTTCTGGTTGAAAAGATTACATAGATGGAAATTTTGGGAATATATTTAAAATTTTTTGAGGCTAATAATCAGCCAAAGTTCCTTGAACATTTTAACTATATTTAACTTAGTGAAAATATCTCATGGAGATCAGCCATATTTAAACTGATTCTGACCACAGCAAGATTTTTTAGAGTTCCTTAAAGCCAATAGTTGAGTTAATATTTCCACTTGCTGTATCTCCTGGCTTATAAAACTAGTACTGAAATCTGAATAGTATCCATTAAATGCTTTTTTTTTTTTTTTTTTACAATATTTTATTTTGCCACTCAGGGGCTTCATATTTTAACTGTCCTTAACTTGAGTAAACTGTTATATAACCACATTTTATGTTCCAGCACTGCTTTAGACTTGTCACCATGAAAAATATTTTGCAGTTACCAGTGATGCTAACAGGATCCATGTATTTTTATTCAGATGCAATTTAGTTGTATTAGCTAAACTGCTTTAAAATACTTTCTAATAGGGAAAAAAACCAAATAGTCCAATTGAAAAGTGGGCAGAAGATCTGAATAGACATTTCTCAAAAGAAGACATACAGATGACCAACAGGTATATGAAAAACATGTCCAACATCACTAGTCATCAGAGAAATGCAAATCAAAATTAGGAGATATCAAACCCAAGTTAAAATGGCTTTTTATCCAAAAGACAGGCATAACAAATGCTGGTGAGGATGTGGAGAAAGGGGAATCCTTATACACTGTTGATAGAAATGTTAATCAGTACAGCAAGTATGGAAAACAGTATGGAAGTTCCTCAGACTAAAAACAGAGAACTACCATATGACCCAGCAGTCCTGCTACTGGGTATGCATCCAAATGCAAGGAAATCAGTATATGGCAGAGATACCTGCACTCCCATCTTTATCACAGCATTATGCACAATAGCCAAGATTTGGGTCTATGAATGGATAAAGAAAATGTAGTATATATACACAATGGAATATTATTCAGCCATAAAAAAGAATGAAATCCTGTCATTTGCAACAACAAGGATGGAACTGGAGGCCATTATGGTAAATGAAATAAGACAAGCGCAGAATGACAAATATCCCATGTTCTCACTCGTATGTGGGAGCTAAAAATTAAAACAATCTCGTGGAGATAGAGAGTAGAATGATGGTTACCAGAGGCTGGGGAAGGTAGCAGGGAGGCAGAGGATAAAGTGGGATGGTTAATGAGTGCAAAAATATAGTTAGATAGAATGAACAAGTTCTAGTATTTGATAGTATGACAGGGTGACTATAGTCAACAATAAGTTATTGTATATTTTGAAATAACTAAAAGTGGAATTATAAAGAAATTATAAATGCTTGAGGGGATGGATAACCCAATTACCCTAATTTGATGATTATACATTTGATTATTCTACATTGTATGCCTATATCAAAATATCACATGCATCCCATAAATACATATAACTATTATGTACCCATGATAATTAACAATAGAAATTTTAAACATGCTGCCTGGTACAGCAGATATCTAAAGATAATTACAATGTAGCTTTACCCTGCTGTAGAGCTGATCACCTACTTATGTCAAATGGAAACTAGTATGTTTGCTTTTTCCATTCTTGTAGTAAGGCCTTTTATAAATTAAACTTTATTTTTAGATAATTGTAGATTCACACACAAGAGATGTGCTCAGGAGGAAGGGGGGTGGGTGTGGTTATAAAAGGGCAACACGATACACATGATAAAATTACAGAGAACTAAATGCATATACATACAAGCAAAACTGGGAAAATCTGAATAAGTAGATTGTATCAATGTAAATGTCCTAATTGTGATATTATACTACAGTTTTACAAGGTGTTACTATTGGGGAAAACTGAGCAAAACTATAGTTGAACACATCTCTCCACCTCTCAAACACAATCCAATCCTCCTTAACCTCTGGCAACCACTAATCTGTTCCTCACTTCTATAATATTGTCATTTGAAGAATATTATATAAATGGAATCACATAGTGTGTAACCTTTTGGGATTAGCTTTTTTCACTCAGCATAATTCACTGGATGTTTATTCAGCCTCTTGAGTGTATGAGCAATTCTTTCTTTATTGCCAGGTAATATTCCATAGCATGGATATACCACAGTTTAATCTTTACCTGTTGAACATCTGAATTGTTTCCAGTGTTTGGCAATTATAAATAAAGCTAGTATAAAGATTTGTATGCAGATTTTTGTGTGAATATAAGTTTTCCCTTCTCTGGGTTAAATGACCAGGTGCACAATTGCTGGGTCATACTGTACTTGCATATTTACTTTTTTAAGAAAATGCCAAACCATTTGCTACAGTAGCTGTAATGTTACATTGTCACTAGGAATGTATGATCCAGTTTCTGAGTTCTTTTTAATTGTGGTAAAATACATATCACATAAAACTTACCATTTTAACCATTGTAAAATGTCCAGTTCTGCAGCATTTAGTACATTCACACAATGTTGTGCAACCATCACCACTATTTACAACCAGCACTTTGTCATAACCCCAAATAGAAACCCAGTTACCCATTAAGCAGTTACTGCGCATTCTGCTCTCCCCTGAGTCCCTGGCAACCACCAATTTGCTTTTGGTCCACATGGATTTGCCTATTCTGGTTATTTCATGTAAATGAAATCATGCAATATGTGACCTTTTCTATATGGCAGCTGTTACTTAGCATTGTTTTTGAGGTCCTTCATGTTGTAGCATGTATCAGTATGTCCTTTCTCTTAAGGCTGAATAATATTTCATTGTGGAGATGCCACATTTTGTTTATCCCTTCATCCACTGATGGACATTTGGGTTGTTTCTGCCTTCTGGCTATTTTGCATAGTGCTACTATGAACATTCATGTACAAGTTTTTGTTTGCCCATGTTTAATTATTTTGGTTATATACCTAGAAATGAGTTAAATTTCAAATAAGGTATGAAACTTAGGTCAAGGTTCATTTTTGAACCTTAAGAGTCTATGGATGTACAATTGCTTGAGTGCCATTTTTGAAAAGGTTATCCTGGAAGGACCATTCAAAAGAGTGTTTTTATACTTTTGGAGAATCACTAGAATTTCTGTATGTATGCAGACATTTTGAAGAAAATGGAAAGAATTTTTAACAGAGTGTTTTGGAATAGTTGAATGGGTTTTACTGGGATTTTCCTTATATTACAAAAGCTTAGACTTGCATGTTCCTATCATAGAGAGAGCAATTATATTCTCTGTGAAGGAAACACTGAGGTGACGATAGAAAGATAAACTAGTAAACATTGAAAAGTTTTATCCCTTAGATGACAGGAAGTCATTTAAGATTTTAAGAAGGAGAAAGATGTGATCAGATCAAACTTAAAAAGATGGAATGTAAGAATAACTCTGGTTAGGATGAAATATGGACTGTAGTTTAGCAAGACGATGCAAAGAAGCCTGCAGAAAGATATTCACACTTGTTTTAAATGAACTTGTTATTTTCTGTTACTTTGACTCGCAATCTTGGGAAACAACTTGGGATAAACCAACTTTCAATTAATAAAACTAGGACCACTTTGCATATACTTCTTATGAGTTGTTAGAGTTCTTGTTGAATTTATTCAAGCTCAGGGACCTAAAATCTTAGTCCTGAAACCAACTTGAGGAGCAAACTGTTTATTTAAAAAAAGTCAATTTGGTGCTAGCCTTAGGGGCCTATTGTTAATGCCCTTGTCTTAGTCTTTTTCCCAATCTCCCAGGAAAGAATATATTTATTTTAACATTAGTGTGTGACATAGCCTTGCTTTTATAGTATTAGCGAAACAATTGAACGTCATTGCAAAATACTATGATAAGACCTCTGTGTAAACTTTTTAGTGCAGAAGATAGTAAATCTATGCATTAAGAAATAACGATCACTGATACCTCTTTGAAGTTTCACTTTGAAAACCCAGCTTTTCAGACACTTGATATTGTACAGACTGCTAAGAAATAGAAATAACTGCTTTGCTTGCCACGTAGGTCTGTCTGTAAGTTTGTTGCCTTTGAAGCAAGCATAAAATTCGCCTGTTCTTTTTAAGAATCCTATAACTTTTTAATTACAAAGATAATTTATTAAAATGCTTTAACTCACCAATAGGACTACTTAAAATTTCAACACCAAATCTTTAAGCAATATTTGTTCTATATGATATGCTACATTTATCCTGTTGCTAACTGTGTTCTTTCACACATTGTCATTTCCTTGGGCGTATACCTTCCCCAGTGTGCGGAGATGATGTCTTCTGGGAAACTTTGCATCATGATAGGTAGAATCCTTTTCACGGGCCTCTCTAGCCACTGAGCTTCCAGAAGGATTTGAGTCAACGTTCCATTTATACCTGTAGTATAAGGCCTGGCCTGTAGTAAATGCTCAATAAATATTTCTTGGGGAGGGGTACCCTTAATACATATTCATCTACAGCAAGTTATTAATATTTTACTGTGAGTACTCTCCATGCTGACCCATTATTGTATTTCAGGCTGATTTAAGGATTTTTCTCTTAAGCAGAGGAATCACATGGTATAAGTAGCTTATATAGTATAAGCTAATTTATTAGGTTGAGTAAAAATTCTCATATTCTCCATTGGTAGCATAATCTTCCAGAAAGGTATTTGGTGATCAGGGTCCTATGGGTAACTGTACATACTTGTGATTCATTTTACTTCTTCGTATTTTTTCTGAATTCTGTTTATGTTCAGGTAATCTTGTGGATCCTAAATTTTTTCAAGGCTTGAAGTGTAGCAGTTCAGTTTATAATAGTTGATGCATAAAATTGCAAATAATCATTTGTGCTTATGGTTGGTTGAAATTCTATGTAAAACTCCGGTTGTTCAGCATCTATGTATGGAAGAGCACCTAAGTGATGAGCTGCTATTCATATTCTTGTAAGTGCTTAATATAAATTCCCAATTTTTATTCCAAATATACAAAACTTTGAAACTTCTTGTATTAAAAAAGCCTACTTTAA
Source organism: Avahi laniger (assembly GCA_963575035.1). Taxonomy (NCBI): domain Eukaryota; kingdom Metazoa; phylum Chordata; class Mammalia; order Primates; family Indriidae; genus Avahi; species Avahi laniger. Next base: position 6,648 of record CAUYSK010006125.1, read on the forward strand.
TAATGGGCTTTCAGAGCTTTAAGAAGGTCAGAGTGTTTTGAGTCATTTCTGATCTGTTTTCCCTTTTTTAAGTGTCATTTCTTCATTCTCTGTAAAGTTTTATAAGCTCTAATTGTTTAATATTCATGACAGAATATAGACTAAAAGTCATAATTCTATAGTGCTCTTTTGTTTTATGATATGTGAAATAGTATAAGTGCCGTGTAAAGTGGTCTAGGAGACAGAAATTATGGCTTTGGATATTGCCTGCGATTTAAGCAGCGTGAGTTTTGGCAAGATGTTTAATCCACTGAACCTCCAGTTTACCAACCTCCATCTCAACGTGTAGTTGAGTAAAGATAAAATAAGATTAAAAAGTGTAAGAGCATGACATAAAGTGTTATATGTACATAATAGGTCATTTATTGTTAAAATGGATGGTTAGATTTCCTCTTCCTCTTTACTCTTCTAAAAATGCATTCATCATGAAGAGTTACTTCAAGGACCCATTTCACCAAGTGAAAAGGGTGGTTCCTGCCCCTCCCAAAGCAGAAGCAAAAGCAAAGGCTTTGACTGCCAAGAAGGCAGTTCTGGAAGGCATCCACAGCCACAGAATAAAAGATCTACATGTCACCTGTCTTCTGGTGGCCCAAGACACTGTGGCTCTTAAGGAAGCCCAGATATCCTCAGAAGAGTGCCCCCAGGGGAAACAAACTTGACCACTATGCCATCAAGTTTCCCCGACCACTGAGTTGGTCGTGAAGAAGGTAGAAAACCACAACACGCTTGTGTTCTTTGTAGATGTCAAGGCCATTAGGCACCAGCTTAAACAGGCTGTAAAGAAGCTCTGCGACTTTGATGTGGCCAAAATCAATACCGTGTTCAGGCCTGATGGAGGGAAGAAGGCTCTTGGACAGGCTCTTGACTATGTTGCTTTGGATGTTACCAACACAGTTAGGATCATCTGAACTGAGTCCAGCTGGCTAATTTTAAATATGTTTTTCACCAAAGAAAGAGTTTTAATGTATTTTCCAGAAATTATTTTTGACAGAATGAGCTTACATTTCCAGGACCTGGATTAATAATACAAGTTTTGGGAGGGTGGGTTTAGTCTTATAATTAGTTTGTTTAGGCTAAGTTGGGTCAAGGTAGTGAATTCTCTGAACTTCTGAATTCTGTTGGAGAAGTCTGTTATTAGAAACAAATACAGTAACCTCACTGGTTATTACTGTGTTTAAAAGATGAGAGCAGATATCTCTGGGCACTATCCAAGATTCAGGACTCTAAGAAGAAGGTGGCTTTTGCCTGTTCCCTTCTGGTTCTGTCTAGAAAAGTATTGTGCTGGGACTCCGAGACTCTGAAGAATTTGCAGAGTTGCAGGTCCACAGAAATTACCTCCCTCCTCCTCCTGCATTTAGTTTTCTATATTATGGGAAAAAAATGGAAAAATAATCTTAAATGTTTTACATTTAACTTCCATTATTATGAAATGTTTCTACCCACCAGGTAGTCAGTTGAATAAAAACCTTTTTATAGTTAGATGTTTTTTCTGTTACCCAATTGTTTATATTTAATAGGTTGCTTGAACAAAGTCGCTACCTAGAGAGAAACATGTTTTAAGCAAAGCCATCTTTACAATTTTGTTTCCTTTTCTTCTTCCTTGTTTCATATCTTGTATTTTCTACACCCAATTCCAAAGAACAACTAGGGAAAGGGATACACTAATCAGTGGTCTCCTTTTCTCTTGATTAAGGCTTGTACCATGTCACATTTAAAGGTTGGAGGAAGCATTCCTTTAGTTGGCAGTGCTGTTACTATTTGGTAGGTCAGCGCTACTCAAAGTGTGGGGTCCAGTGCCAGTCTGCAGACTATTACAGGTCTGTGACAAGTACAGAATATGACACATTTTTACAAACTTTTCTTATAATTTTATGTTGCCATAACAAGTGCATTATTTTATATTTTACAAAAATATTGGTCCATTACAGATTGGAAAAAGTCTTTTGTCATAGAAAATTTAATAAACACTGAGCTAGATGACTTCATCGACTTCTAACACATCCAATCAGAGTTGGGATGGGTGGGGAAAGTTAAATGACTGTCTTGCTGATCTAGCTATAGTTGATTAGGTGCTCAGCTTTAGCAAAGCCCAGATGAATTTGTTTCCCTGGCATAAAATCAAGGATTATCCTAAGTATCATTAATAATCATGATAATTAAGTGAATCGTGGCTTTTCATGTGGCTTCTGAATAACTTTTTTTTTTTACTTGGAGTCGAAGTACCATCTGCTAAAGTTGAATAGTCTGGCAACCTTAACAGTTGTTACATTTTTCCCTAGGAAGTTGTTGAATCATTTGAAAAATTTAGTTGTGTTTCTCTCATAAGTTGGTATATCACATTCTTTAGAGAATATAGTGGTCATTAAATATGGTCAAAGTTTAGTCTAACATGAGAGCATGAATAAGAAAGGTAAAGAGCCACTGACAGTATTCACTAATTGTGAAAATTTGCCATCGATATGTGACATTTTACTGTTGGATATTTTGATTGTTGCTGCCATAAAAAGGCTGTTGATGACATTAACATGATTGAACCATAAGTTTTCATTAGCTCTGCAAATATTTCCAACTTAGCATTATAATCTAAAATACTTTTACATGGATAAAAAAATTGCTCCAATATTTTTTTGAGAAGCTACTTTTTAAAGAAAGTTTCAGCTCTTATTCTGAGAGAAAAATTAAAAAGTTGCCTGACCCATGTAAAATTTGAATTTAATAATGAATTTATTATGAATGTCCTGCTTTCTTTGTGTTTATTAATTGCAGATAACAAGGACCATCCACAGCCTTGAAACATGAGTTCAGATGCCAGCCAAGACGTGATTACCACTCCTCCTCCTCCCAGCATGCCTCACAAAGAAAGATATTTTGACCGCATCAATGAAAACGACCCAGAATACATTAGAGAGAGGAACATGTCTCCTGATCTACGACAAGACTTCAATATGATGGAGCAGAGAAAGCGAGTTACTCAGATCCTGCAAAGTCCTGTGAGTTGAAATAATTAGAAGGCTATAATTTTTCTTCCTCTTTGGAAAACTGAATATAATGAAGTAGAAGGTATCTTAAACTACCCTCAGGTTAAATGAGGGATAGAGAAAGAGTGACCAGTTACTTCCAGCCTTTCGAAGGAGAAATGGACACCTAATTCATATATTTTATTTGCAAACCTCTAATAACAAATTAGCATTGTGTTTGGTGCTTTAAATTTTCTTTTGTGTGTTTTCTGGGTGTAATGCTTCACTGAAGGAGGACAAAAGATTTTACTGAATTCAAGGACACCCATTTCAGAATGAATATCTGTGAAGAAAAGAAAGACATAAGCCACAGGAACAAAGAAATAAGTTACGTATATCCCGCGCACATATTTTCTTCTTCCTTTGGATACCTTGACACTCAGGGCAGCATATAAAGATTTAAGGTTTTTGAGGAAGTCTACGATTTGGCAGCCTAATGTTACATATACCTCATGCAGACACACATGTGGGAAAACACACACATTGAATCAAAAGGAGATTATAAATTTGGCTGAAGCTGAAAATTCGGTCTGCACAGTAGTATTCAGACCTTGTGAATCATATTCAAGTGATTTGTTAGTTTTCTTACAAACTCTTAGAATTGCCCAGGTCACATGTAAGTGATGGAAAAATGAGAGAACAGCTTGATTTAAGGTGCAAAATTAATTAATAACTTGACACATAATGAAGGTCATGCACCCCTTAAGGCAAAATGTTCAGCACATAGACACATGATATCCAGGTTAAGAATATATTAGGTTTCCAACTTGAGTACCAAAATAAGTACCAAGGCATAGAGGTGCCTGAAGTTGCCCTGGTAAATCATTTTTGTTATGTCCTTATAAATTCAGTCACAGAGATTGAGTCCAGAGCTGAAGGAGAATTCCATTCTAATTCTCCCATTCCAGTGCTCTTGGTTGAAAGCATTGAAGTACACGTTACAAAAGCAATGCAAGCTTTGAGGAATTTTAAAAGTATAGCACTTAAAGAAACCCTTTCCAAATGGAAAAGAGATTAACCAGAAAAGTCATGATGAGAGAGTAAATGTTCAGTGCCTTATTTTATGCAAACTTGGGCTTTTGTGTTTATAAATACTTGAAGGGCACATTATTTGGATCAAAATAGGTTTATTTCCTCCTCTAAAGAAGCCCCACTTTTAAGAACTAACTTATTAACCAAATGATTGTAGTGATAGATAGTATATAGTAATTGAAAGAATGAGATGACATTCAGAGTTGGTTCACGGTTATTAAATTTTGAGATTTCTTTGTGAAGTGCTCCAAAGAGGGACCATTTGATTCTAACTGTAAAATTTAAATGAAAATACTAAACTGCATTTTCATGCCAGGGTTTTTGTTTTATAGTTTATCCATTAAACTAAAGACAGCATAACTTTCAATAAATATTTACATATTTTATATTTAATACAAATGTATTTCTATTTGTAAATTGGCTTAAAAGTATCAATTTTACTTATACCTTGGGAAACTTAATGAAATAATGCAAAGGACAAACATATAGATTGTTATTTCCCTATTTACTCAATAAGAATAATCATTTTCTGTCCAAATAGTAACAAAGGAAACTGAGGCTTAAAAGAATTGTGAATTGATAATTTTTTCTTTGCTAATGAATTTAAAATCTTGTTTGTGAAAGACCTGGAAAAGTGCTTAAATTTTGTCTTCCTGTTATATTTTAGGATAGTGGTTTTCAAATTTCTTTTAATACAACAGAAACTTTTCACCAAAGGAAATGATACATGGTAGCTTGTGTTAAATATTAGTTATCCACTGCTAAATAACAAAGTACACCAAAACTTAGTAACTTAACAAGCATTTATTATCTCACCATTTCTATAGTTAGGAATTCAGGAGCAGCTTAGCTGAGTGATTCTGGATCAAGTTCTCTCAAAGTTGCAGTTAAGACATTAGCCAAGGCTACTGTCATCTGAAAGCTTGACTGGAGCTGGAGGATCTGCTCGTATAAGATGGATCACTAACATGGCATTTGGCAAAAAGCCACAGTTTTTTGCCATGTGAACCCTGCTCAAAGGCTGCTTGAGTGTTCTCCCCCCGATCAAGTATCCAAGAGAGAACAGCCTGCAATACTTCTTATGACCTAATATCAGACATCACACACATCATCACTTCCACCATATTTGTAAATTATGAATGAGTCACTAAGTTCAGCCCGTACTCAAGGGGAGAGAAATTAAGCTCGACCTTTTGAGGAGAAAATTGTCCATTCTCTGGTCTCAGTGTATTATTTATTTATTTTTTTTTTTAGAGGTGGGGTCTCACTGTATTGCCCAGGCTGGATGCAGTGGCTATTCATAAGTGTGATCACAGCACACTACAACCTCAAACTCATGCACTCAAGCAGTCCTCCTGCCTCAGCCTCCCAAGTGGCTGGGACTACGGCACCCAGCTAGTTTTATTTTAAAAGCACCACAGTCAGCCTTCCTTCACAATTTATTTTTCTTCTTCCCACATGCACTCTCCTAACATTCCCTAAAAGTCTTATCCCATTACACCAGCTGAAATCCAGAATCTCATCATCTGAGTTTGCTCCAGGTGCAGATGACCCTCATCAGGGTGTAGTTACTTAAGTACAGTGCCTCAAATAAGTTCTTCTCAGTCTATTGACCTATGAACTAAAGAGATAAGTTATGTGCTCCCCACACACTCAGCGGCAGGATAGATATAAGATAACTGCTATAGACATTCCTGTTCAAAAAGGAGAACAATAGGTGATACAAAGGAGTGACTGGTCCAGAGCAGTTGTGAAATCCATCTGAGTAAAATATTTGAAAGTTCCTTGATGAGTACTCAGTCCCACTACTTACCAGGACTGAATCTCCATGGTGCTGCCCTCTGGATTCTTGGGTACACTATCTGAATCATCCCTTATTTTCCCCAAATGGAAGCCTGTGTTGGCAACTGTGTGTTTTTCTCAGCCTGCTTTCTTCTTATAGAGGTTTTGGGGACCCAAAGGCCTTTTCTCCTCTTGTACTGTCTTTGTTCCTTTCAGCCCAGGCTTGCAGTGTTTCTGCCAATATTATTATCTTAAAAATTGTATGGCTCTCCTGTGAATATTGGGGTTCACTCTGTTAGACAAAATCTATAACCAATTAAGATAAAAATCAAAGATATTACTAATTCATATTTGTAAGTAACAGATTCATAAGTCTTTAAATTTTTTAGTTAATTTGGGAAGAAAGAAATTCAGGAGAGAAATAAAAGCAAAGTATAATACTTTTTTATTAAGCACTTATGTGCCAGGCACCTATTATGTATGTATGATAATCTTTAATCCTTAAAGCAACTCAGTTAATAAAGAAGTATTAATATCGCTAGTTTACAGATGAATAAACTGAAACTTAGAGACATTAAATAACTTGTCAAGGTTTTACAGCTTAGTTAAATGGTGGGGTAGGAATTTAAACTCCAGAGCTCAGACCCTTAACCACTAGTCTGTACCACTTACGGCATTCAATAAGAGTGAAAAAATTGCATATATTATTGTTTTATTCGTCTTCAAATTCTCTTGCTCAAGTTAACCCAACCCAAGAAGAATTTCTAAATCATAAGGCATTTTGGTGTAAATGTAAATTTGGGTGACAAAAATAGTACCTTACTACTTGGAACTGAGAAAAAAAGAGAACAAAGTATTTGTTTCATTCTGACCCTCAACTATTACTTCTTTCTAGGAATTTCAGAGTCTTTCTTCATATTTAAATTTTTTAAGAAAATATTTATCTTAAAAATTAAATACCAGTGGGTAAACTAGTTTAACTTGAGATTTTGTTAATACAATAGAGAGAATCCACAAGTTCTCTTTGACCAATGTACTCCTCATATGTGATGTCTATGGAGACTTTAGGTTGTAATTTACCCCTTTTTCTCAAAATGAAATGTCTGGGACAAACTGGTGGAATTAAATGATGCTTCATCAAAGTTAATGAAGCATGTAAGTTAAAAACTAGCAGATAGCACATTGAACACAGTAGATATTTAGTAAATTCTGAATGCATGGATGGATATGTGAATAGCTGGGTGGGCTAGGAGACATTAAACACTTGAATGTCAATCTCTTACTGAACTTGACTGTTTAATATGGAAAATGGTTGGCTTCTTAAGCCTTGCCACCATAGGAAGCAGTTTAGACTGGTTGACACAAGTGTGAAATGTTATACTGAAAAATAGGACAATACGAGTTTAGTTGGTGTAAGCCCAGGCACATGACATACTAACATTTTTTAATCACAGGGCACTGTCTAATGCTATAAGGTTATTGTGATAGGAGGAGAAACTTCAAAGCCATGTGTGTTTAGGATATCACTAGAATTAAGGCCTAAATGTTAACAGGGTGACTTAATTAGAATAATTGGTCAAAATCACCACGATCGTCACTTTGGACATTTAAGATGCAAGTATTCTTTATTAGCTTTGTTTACATTTTTACGGTATACCAGCTTCGGGAAAAGATATCATTCTCACCTTTAGCTTCATGTTAGTTAAGACTTAGATATAGGAGACATGCCATCCAGAAGAAAATTTGGTTTATTTGTTTTTTCTCCTTTCAACAGGGCCAGTGGTATTCTATTTCCAAATGAATACATTTCTTAATGGAGAAATTCTAAGTAAGTTTGTTATGCTCCTAATCCCGCTTTAGGAGAGATCTAATAGCATAATTGCAGGGTGCCTTGGGAGCAGCAAGTCTGTAATCTTTTTTTTTTTTCCTTTTTGCCCCAATTTTCCTCTCTGGTAATTATTATGAGGTAGGACAGCCAGATGTGGATATTTAAAATCCATCTCTCATGTCTCTGACATTTATCAGTATTCTGTTACCTGAGTTTCCTAAGTTTGTTTGTTTCTTTTTTTTTTTTTTCTTTTGGTTTGCCTTTTGTTTTTTGTTTTTTTTGCATTAACTGAAATAATTGTGTCAGGTCATTTTCCTTTATCAAATTGGTCGTCTTTTCTATGACCTCAAAAATATTTCATCTATTGCCACTTTCTCCCGAAAGTTCTGATCTTGTATACAGAGGTATAAGATCGATATCACAAGTTAATTCTACTTGTGGTCTATAGTATACAGGAATATATGTGTACTTAAAGTATAGTCTTAGCTGACATGAATCTCAAATCTCTGAATCTTTCATATTTTTAGAAGTTTATTTTTGTCCACACCATACAAATTCAGTTTATGGTCTCACTCCCTCAACATTGATAGGAAATGTATAAAATAAAGGGTATGAGATTCACATAAGGCTTTTAAGATACCCTCTCTCTAACTGAAACGTTTTGGTTTTCACCTAGTTATTTTTTACCATGCATTTTGGACCTGTGTTTGAGAGAGCTGTCCAAACTATAATGCTCTGGGGACAAACTAAATTTGCAAGTAGGATTTTATTTGAGTTGAAGAGTTAAATGACTTTTTAAAAATTGATAATATTCGATGAAGATGAATTTCTTATTTAAAGAAAATTAATTTCACCCAGAAGATGATTGACAGACCTAATATACACAGGAGGAATTTCTCATTAAAGTGATGGAGTGATAAAACTGTTTTCTGGCTAATAAACTATGAAATGGATCTTTGCTATCATTAACTCAGTCAAGATTGAGATCAGATTCTTCAATCTTGACTAAGTTAATGAAAAAGAAAAGAAAATCTAACTTACCATTTTATGAATTGAGCACTGAACTAGACACTCAAAGACTCTAGAAATGACACAGTTTCAGTCTTCAGATATTATGATAGAGTAGGAAAAATGTATCAATAATCTCTATCATATGATAGGTACCCTAATTGTAGTTTAGGGGGATGTTAAGAGTCCAGAGTGGGATGTGGAAGAGAGGAAATGTAGAGATCCCTTCTAACTGGGATGATGAGGAGGGACTTCAGGGAGAAGGTGGCATTTAAGATTAATGTTGAATAAAGAGTAAGAATTCATTAGGAAGAGGAACGGTGGAAGCCAGCACTTGCATTAGATGAAATAGAATGAGCAAGGATAGAGAGTACCAGTTGTCATCAGACAATACTGAATGAATCTCATAGGCTAGACCAGAGCATGAGGTAAATGGTAGATAAAGAGAAGAAATTGCAGATTATGGAAATTTTGGAGTACCAAGCTATTTTCACCTAAGTTTAGGGGTCATTACATTTTCTTATCATTTCCAGTTTTAATTCGTTGATACAATTTTTTTTTTTAAAGAGAGAGTCTTATTTTGTGACCTAGGCCGGAGTGCAGTGGTGTAATCATAGCTCACTACAGCCTCGAACTTATAGGCTCCATTGATTCTTTTGCCTCAGCCTGGGATTACAGGCATGAGCCACTGTGCCTGGCTCCAAAATTTTTTTAGACATATTTGTATACGGTACTTGTTTTGGATCTAGGTTCAAATCTTTGCTTCACCCACAACTTATTAGCTATGTGACATTAGGAAACTCACTTAACTTGAGCTTCCATTTCCTCGTTTGGTAAACTGGGGAAAATACCTCGTGTAGTTATTGTGACAATTTAATGAAATAACATAAAAGCATGTAGTGCAGTGCCTAGCACGTAGGCAACGATTTTTGTGGAAATTATATAAATTGCTAATTTACAGCACATTATGCTTTTGTGGCAACACTTTGACGATTATAATCATAACTCCTTAGACTGTAATTTGGTTTCTGAAGGTCATAAAGAGTCTGTCACCCTGATTGCACTCTGGCTTATTCATCTTCACAAAATGTAACAGCCCCCACTACCTCCTCTTCTCTGCTCTTCTGTATCTGAGAAGGAAGACATGGTTTATGCTGTGGTTTTGTGTATATGGAGTTTGATCTTTTAACCTGACTTTTCTCTACTGGAGACTCTGGGGAACTGTTGGCTAATGTGACTTCAGATGCCCGACATGTGACCTCGCTGCCCTGCTTATAATAAGTTAGTTTCTCATTATGCTTTGATGAATTCCTGGCTCAAAAGGGCATGTACTTAGCCTGGGACTCCAGAATCACTGTAATCTGCTGCTGTGTGTTTTTTTGCTTTATATACCATTACAACCTAATGCTCTAATCTAGCCTAAGAGGTTTACTCAGCATTTCTGATCACAGCATGCCTGCTGCCTTATTAGTTGTATTTGGTTTCAGAGATAGAATCCAGCTCTGAAAAAATTAGGAAAAGATCCTGTGTCCAATTGAGAGTTACAGATTTGAGTCTTTATTCCATTTACTTATTAGCTTTGCAGGCTTGAACAAGTCATTTCCTATCTCAGGACTTTGTTGTGAGACTCAAATGAATCAACTATAAAGGATTATTTTATTAACATTGAACTTTAGTAGGAATATGATTAGCTTCTCATAAAGATAAATAAAAATTTTATTCTTTTAATATTTTAATGGAAGCTTAATGTTTATTGGTAAATTTTAAAAATCAGCTGAAAGTTTTAAACACTAGTAATTTTATACTGTTTTATGACTTATATAATTATCTGAACAATATTTCAAAACCATTTGAAACATTAAAAGGGAGTTATGAAGATTCATGACAAACTTTTTGCACAAGAATTCTTACCTGTTAAAGCACTGTCAACTATATAAAACGGGTGGGGAGATTTCATTTACTTTGAAAATTTTCTTTACTGCATAGAAGCTATTCACCAACTTTAAAGGGGGCATTCGTATTTTTCCTCTTAATTGATTTCAGAGGGCTTGTACATCCCTCTTTAACACCATAGATACCCCATAGCTTTAGGATGATACTCACATATTGTGGGATATGTGGAAATGAAAAGGCATGTTCACTAATGGAAAAAGAGCATTTGGCCTGTGTCTTTGCCTCCGACGTTTACCAGCTGTGTGACTTTGAACAGTTTTTCAACCTTTCTTACTTAACTTTCTCATCAGTTTAATAAATAGTTATGATTCTCTTGAGCAACTGGTTTTTAATCTTAAAGCCATTGTAAATCAGTACACTGAGGAGGTTGTCTTGATTCATATGGCTGCCAGAGAGTTTAGATAAAAGTTGGCCCATCTCTAGCAAATGCCTACAATTTTACAGCATTCACTTTGTATCTTAACTTCACTCTTGGCTATGGCTGCCTTCCTTATGCTTATTTCCTCTTTAGCTCTGTTTTTCTTACCTATATTTAATTTATTTTATATTATTTCATGTAAGTATTTTAATCTATGGAAGCTGCCTTAAGTTCTTCCTGGAAGACTATGCGGGCAGCACATTCAATAAAATAGATAATGCCTGTTTCTCAGAACTATTATAATGTCTGTAATGAGTAAGACATATAGTAGGTTTCTTTTTTTTTTCTTTTTTTTTCTTTTTTTTTACTTAAAGAATATTTTGATTATAGCTGCTTTGAAGTGAGAAAAGTTAGTGGTTTGCTTTTGAAGGAAAGATAAAGATTCAGAAAAGCAGATTGATCTGTTGCCATGTGTCCAGAAGTTTTCTGTAGTTTACATAAAGATAAAAGAGGATATCTGGAAGGTTCTTTTTCATTTCAGCCTTAAGCATGGTAAAATACTCATGTTACCCATCTGTATGAAGGCGTTTGTCTATCTTATATACAACTCTCAACCATTTTATGTTCACTGGGCTTGGGTATTAATGGAGTTGTCTGATAAATATGTCTTTGTAAAGACATATTTTTTAGGACAGTTTCTCTGGTTTAAATCATATGTTTAAATGAACTAGATATAGTCAATGGAATTAGATGTTTTGGAATTTTTATAATTGTACTAATGATTTACATTTAACAAGCCTTGAATTTGTAAAAGAAAAGCCATATTTAGCTGGTATAACTGCTCCATGAACTCGGGATTCAAATATGGTCGGAATTAGTATTTTTTTTTAATTAATCACTAAGACATCCACCTGCATAATTAGCAGAAAGTACAGCATCTTCCTCTTGTAATTTCTGCTTTCCTATGAATTGTCCCCAAGAACGTCAGTAACTTATACAGTTCAAATGGGTTCATCAGTGGCTTACATATCCAACATGTGCTGTGGGTTGTGTATCCATGCATCTGGGTATGTGAGAGAGAGACAGTAGAGTCTGTTCAGCCCACCACTACCACTGTGCTTTCCTGTCTTACACTGTCTAACAGGAGCTGTAGGTTCATTGTTGACCCAGATACCTGTGCAGGCCACCATGGCGCATCAGGAAAGGATGAACCTCTTGTACTAAGCTTAGTTAACATGTTTCATGAAGCCCCCATGGTTGAGCTGCCAAGAGCACCCAGTTCGTTTAGTTTACATCAGACACTTCTTTTTTTTTTTTTTTTTTTGAGACAGAGTCTCACTGTGTTGCCCGGGCTAGAGTGCCGTGGCGTCAGCCTAGCTCACAGCAACCTCAAACTCCTGGGCTCAAGGGATCCTTCTGCCTCAGCCTCCCGAGTAGCTGGGACCACAGGCATGCACCACCATGCCTGGCTTTTTCTATATATTTTTAGTTGTCCAGCTAATTTCTTTCTATTTTTAGTAGAAATGGGGTCTCGCTCTTGCTCAGGCTGGTCTCGAACTCCTGAGCTCAAACAATCCGCCCGCCTCAGCCTCCCAGAGAGCTAGGATTACAGGTGTGAGCCACCGCGCCCAGCCTACATCAGACACTTCTAAGCTATTCTAAGAGCAACACAAGCAAGTGAGTCAGGACTGGTCCTAACATCTAACTCCGCATAGCCTTGGAACTACATTTCTCCTTCCCACCGTGGTCTCCTGTGCCATTATTTTAAAAAAAGTCCCCTGTCCTCTGGGTAATTCACTCAATCCTCTAAAAAGGGACTCCAGGAAATCTTATTCCCACCCTTATGAGGAAGGCTACTCTCAGTGACTCAAAACAGATTCACTCTTCTAAGAGAGGTTTCCTCAGTGATCTCCAAGATGATTGTACCTACTTTTCTTGGAGGTAGTGATTCCAAAATAGTTTTCTGCCTTCTCCCTCTTAGGTGGAGGAGAAAAAAATTGAATTTAATTTCTGGCAGGGCATCTTGCTACACATGTAACTAATCTCAAATGGAAGAGCAAAGGTTAAGTGATTTATATTGCAAGAGCCTTCATCTTTAAAATGAATGAAATAGACATGAGCAAGAAGAGAACAAATGATGAATTTAATAAAGTAAGTGTTGGCTGGATGTGAAGGAAAGCCAAAACCAGCTATTAATATTTCAACTACTGTGAAGGATTGGGAGAAGTTTCAGATGATGAATCATATTAATACCTCGAGGGTTATTGGAATGGAGGTGTTCCCTTTAATGTTCAGGATTTCGATTTATATAAACACTATTTCTGCCTCTATCGCATTCCCCCCAAAAAATTACAGTACAACCCAGAATAGGAACTTACGGAACCCAAAGTTGGAAAAAAGTGTCATTTCTTTAGCACAATATTGCAAAAAGGGAGTAATTAGTCCTCAACTCTTCTTCTTAGTTTGCTTTCAGAGTTTCTGGAGCTAGGAAATTGCCATGGAAATCATGAAATGGAAACCATGATTGTGTCTTAGTTGAAAACTTTCACTGTGAGTCACTTTGTATTCGGAGTGGTTCCCCATTCAAATAGGGTCTCTGTCCTAACTTAGATGGAGACTGCTAAGCAAGGACTGGGTCTCGTTTTGCAGCAGTTTATATTTGGTGTGAGTTGCATATCGATAAGAGTTTTATCTAGACCTGTGTAGTGTAGATATTATAGTATCTCATTTTCTTTGAAATTAAGAATGCCTAATGATTTTTCATCCCCCAAAGCAAGCTTCTTGCTGTTGCTTCCAATGTTTTGATTTTATTATTTTATCTTTTATGTTTGTTTTTAAGGAGTATAGGTAAAAGCTATTCAAAAGAGGGGTGGGGGGAAAGATTGATTGTATCAGAGCAAATTATGTTTGGGTCGTTCTGCTCCAAGTGAGATATATATGCTCAGTGGTTATTTTTGTGTATTACAGGCCTTTCGGGAAGACCTGGAATGCCTTATTCAAGAACAGATGAAGAAGGGCCACAACCCAACTGGATTACTAGCATTGCAACAGATCGCAGATTACATCATGGCCAACTCTTTCTCGGGCTTTTCTTCACCTCCCCTCAGTATGTCAGTTTTGGAGAGTTTTAAAAATTATAATTTTATCTCTACTTTGGAATACTAATACCTCTCTAGCCACATATTCTGCTCAGTTTGAGTCCTTGTTTATAACATCTAATACTTAGAGTAATAGTGTTAGAATTTCCTACTTTTTCATATCAACCGAGCATGTACTAGACTTTGTGAGGATTACAAAACAGTATGAGACAGGGTCCCAGGCCAGAGGTGGAGGCACGTGCAGTAGTCCCAGCTACTTGGGAGGCTGAGGTGAGAAGATCATTTGAACCCAGGAGTTTGAGGCCACTTGAACAACATAGCAAGACCCTGTCTCCAAAAATAACACATGGTCCCTACCTTAGATAAATGTGTATTTTAGTTGAAGAGACATACCATATATACACAAAAATAATACGTTATTATAAAAACTATATAGCTATATCTGCAAGATAACTATAGAGAAAAAATTATAAAGCAGTTCATAAGAAATTGTCTAATAACCTTTTATAAGTTATAATATGTGCATTTACAGTTGAAATTGATTATTGGCTGAGATTATAGACTGAGAAAACCTTATGGAAGAAGACAGGCCTGAACTAAACAGATTTTAAAAAATGGATTAGTTAGAACTTGATGTAAAAGACGGGTTAGGACATTTTATTCATTCAGCAGGTGTTTAGTGAGAGCACCAATCTGGTGAGCTGAACACTGTAAGGATACCAAGAATCATAAGGACTTAAGCTCTAGTACTTTACATCTCGACTGTGAAATATTTACAGAAATCACTGCAACACGAGGGAAGATACACAATCAGGGACTGCTTCAGGCCAGACTCAAGGGACGTTTTTTCCTGTTTTTTTCTTTTATTTCTTTCGATCTCCCTTTCTCCCTCCTTTCCTTCCTTTTTTTTTTTTTTGTTAGAGATTTTAAAATAGGATTTCAGTAAATACAAGTATTTCCCAAATAGAGGGAATAGATTAAAAAGAGAAATGATAGTGGGAACAGGTAAGATGAGGGTATATTTGTAGAACTGCAAGTAGACAGCTATGTTGGCACATCAGTGAGAGTCCTGGTGTAGAAGCCTAGAGAGACAGGTTAGGTCTGACTGAAGAGGGCTTTCACTGTTAGACCAAGGAGGGCTACTAGCGTGGACAGTGAAAAAAAACTTGTGAAGAAAGAGTTGCTAGGCGATAACATATAGGTGTTTTGTTTGTGTGTGTGTGTGTGTGTGTGTGTGTGTGTGTGTGTGTGTGTGTTTAAGATAGAGTCTTGCTCTGTTACCCAGGCTGGAATGCAGTGGCATGATCATAGTTCATTGCAACCTCATACTCCTGGGCCCAAGCAATTCTTCTGCCTCAGCCTCCCAAGTACCAAGGACTACAGATGTGCGACACCATGATGATAATTTAAATAAGTACCAGCAAAGGGAAAGAAACTAAAATCAGATCAGTTAAAGAATCTTTGAGAGAATCTTGATGTGAGGTGTAAGTACCTAAATTAGAGTAGTGGTTGTGGGTGTAAGATGGAAGAGACCAGTAAGAAAGGCATAGCCAAGGAAGCGTAGATAGGTCCTAGTTAGCATGTTTGATGTGGTGATGTCTTTGGTGAGCAGAAAAAATGATGAGTTCCAAAATCAATGAGTTTCCAGTTTGGGAGCAATATTCTACCAGAAGAAACAGAAAAATTCAAAGGTTGAGCTGGTTCGATTCACTTTCTATAATACTGAGCATCTTTTATGTGCAAAGCACACTTTTTAGGGACAGGGAATACAGTGATAAACAAGACAGGATTCCTTTTCTCATGGAGACAGAAAATGGACTAAAGAAATAAACAAAATTATCAGATAATAGGAAGTGCTATTCAGAGAATTATAGTATGGTGATGTGATAGAGAACAACTGGTGGCTACTTTATATTGGGTGATCAGAGAAAACCTCTCTGAGCAGGTGACATTTAGACTAAAATCTAATAGCAAGGAGTGAACTATACCAAGATCGAGAGAAAGCATTCCAGGTCAAGGCAACTAGTACAAGTGCCAGGTGGGAATAAGTTTAGCCTCTTCAAGGGACAAAAATAAAGATAATGGTCTGGACCATGGCTTTCAAGGGGACAGTAGAACAAAGATCAGAAACACAGGCAGAGACTAAATCATATTAAAATCTGGTTTTAATATAGCTGGATATAAATCATATCACAGCTGGGTTTGGAAGTTTGGATTTTATTCCTAACTTTGGGAAGCCATTTTTAAGCAGGAGGATGACTTATGAAGACCAGTATATGTTTTGTGTGAAGAATGAACTGAGAGATTTCATAGTATTATTAACAAAAATAGGAAAGTCCAGCATTGGAGATCTAGTTTGGCTTGGGAAATGGAGGAAGTTCAACTTCAGGCATGCTCGATTTGAGTTGCCAAGACATTGCCGCAGTTGGAACAGCAGTCTGAGAGCTTAGGAGGCAGACGTGGCCGATGGACATAGAAAAATTACTCAAAGCTGTGGACGTTGATTAAATAATCATTGAAGAGGCTATAGGCAGAGAAGAAAAGGGCCCAAAGAGAAAATTTCAAAAGTTCGAAGAGGAAGACTAGTCAGGGAAGACAGAAATAATAAAAGAAGCTATCCTGTGAGTGTCCTAGATTCCATGGCAGCTACAGGAGATTTTGGCTGGCTGGCTGGAATGTACAAAGGCATGGCAGCAGGAAAGCCATATGCCAGCATTTAGAGTTCAGGAAGTAGAAATCAACCAGTTTGCCTGCAATACTTGTGTTATCAAAAGTGGAAGTTACAGCTGGAAGGTTAGGGGGAGAGTAGGAGTTAGGTTAATGGCTGACTCTAAAATTTTGTTAAAAATTATGCTACCTTGTATAGCTAACATGTTAAACTATTTCTTTGAATTAGTTCGAAACATTTCAAAATTAGATCTTACATTAAAATATTGTTTGAGCTTCTCTTTAAAAGTTTCCTACTGGGCGCATATTCTCAGTTTAAAAGCTGTGCTTTAGAAAACTCAGTCTGTTGATTTTATGCAGAATGGATTTACAAAGAAAAGAGCTACAGGCAAGGACAAGAATGAGAAGGCTTATTGCAGGAGTCCACACATTAGTTAAGGCCTGAATTCAAGTATGGAAAATGAGGGACCTTGTGAAGAAAAGAATCATGGAATGAAGTGACAAATTACATATGATGGCCCAGGAAAGGTTGAGAGGTAAAGGTTACTTAGAGTTTGAGCCTGCAGGAATTATAATATCATGAGTATTAGAAGAAAAGGAAAAGAGAAAAGATAAGAAAAATCAGGAGAGTTAAGATGAAATCACTCTTAGACCCTTTAAATTTTTATGTTATTGTGTTGCAGGCAGTTAGCAAGGGCAGGATGGAGAAAGGAGAGGAGGTCAGAGATGAACAGTGGAGAGTCACCTACACAGAAGTAACGTTGAGGAGGCTTAGAAATGTTTGATGTTTTTATAGGGAAATGTAGAACGAGAAAGAAACATAATGGAGGACTGAGCTTTGAGAAGGAGCCACAGCTGGAGGAAAGTGGGGGATAAAGAACTTACTGAAGGAGAAAAGAAGATGGAAAGGGAACGAGAGATCCAGGATAGTATCACATGGGCCTGGAGAAGAATTCTAGGAAAAAGGCAATATAAATGGTGTCAAACTGTAAAGAAGTCAAGGAGAATGAAGACTGAGCAAAAGTTGAAGTTGGTAATAATTGAACTTGGCAATTGGATCGTTAGAGACCTTCAAGACTACTTCAAGATCTTCCAAGAGGGGAGAAGCCAGACTACTATTTGTATGCATTCTTTTCACTTTAAATGCTTTTTGTGTTTGAATAAAAGTTAAAAGAGATATTAGAAAAGTAGCTTTCTGTTGAGGACTTTCATCATAAAATTAGCAGTAACCTCAGTATTTAATAACACTTTCACCTTTGGGGTCATGTAACCATTTTTCCCCAATGGTGTGAGCCTTTGCCATGGTCACTCCCTAACAAGTACTAGATGAAGCAACTTTTACCAAGCAATCAAAGGTAGCCGATACTTATTTTTATTCTCAGCGTACTTCTCTGAAGAGGATAAGCTAATAAAACATTGTATGGGCTCATAAATTTCAGATTATTATTTACAAGGCTGGGACACTCCCAGACACAGGCTCCTTCCTGGCAGATAATTCCCAGGTAAGGGATTACTTGAATTTCTCTCCACAATTTTTTCTCTTTTAGGTCTTGGCATGGTCTCACCTATCAATGACCTTCCGGGTGCAGACACATCCTCATATGTGAAGGGAGAAAAACTCACCCGCTGTAAACTTGCCAGCCTGTACAGACTTGCAGACTTGTTTGGGTGGGCACACCTGGCAAATACATACATCTCAGTGAGTTCTTTAGCTTTCAATTCCTTTTTTATAAAATTCCAACCATAAGGCAACTGTACCGTTTTCAGACTTACTCTCTGAACCTAGGATGCTGGATCACAACCAAATGCTGATTTAAACCTTCTCTCCGAGCCAGAGGCTACAGTTCCCGCACGTTTCTTTCCCTTTACTGTCTTCGTCCTTCCTTTCATTCAGACAGTTGCAGAACCTATCCAGGAAGAAAACTCATAGCAGAATTGTCCCTCTCTGTGATAATTATATCTGAGCATGAGTGGCGTTGAAAAGCATTTGAGGCAAGGAAGATAGAGAGGGTCAAGGAAGTTTCCTCCCTGGCTTTTATTTTTTAAATACATTTTGCCCATTCACTATCCTTTTGTTTTCACTTTGGCACACTTGGAAGCAAGATGCTATTTGGAAGGAGAAATGTGTCAATATTAAGATATGTGATGAAAATGGCATAGACGCATGGTGCAGTCCACCAACAGTCTCTCTCCTTTCCCCCCAGCCATTCCCGAGCTTCCCTCTTTCATCTTTGCCTTAATTCCTTCCTAGGAAGAGATTTTGTTCTCTTTGCCCATTTTCTCTTAATTTCCTTGTTGTAAATTAAGGTTATAATCATAACCACATTGGGTTGAATAATATTGGCATTTATTTTTTATGAATGTAGCTGACCGTAAGCAACCTTAGGACCTCAAAATAACACCGTAGGTAAGTCCAGTAAATGAAAGACTAATATTAGAATTTTTCAGTGCTTGAGTGATAAGGAGAACTTTTAAGGAAAGTTTCGTGCTACAGACCTTTAATTTTTTGCTTTGTTTCTTCCCCCTGTCATATCTTAAAGTTATACATTGTAAATATTATCTCTAGTCATGTTTAAACTGCAAAATATGAACACTTCATAGTAATTCTCTATTATTTTTTTCTTTTTTCCAGGTAAGAATAAGTAAGGAGCAAGACCACATTATTATAATTCCCAGAGGCCTATCTTTTTCTGAAGCCACAGCCTCCAATTTGGTATAATTTTCATTCCTATGTTCCTTTTTCTGAGCTTTCTTGTGCTTTTCTGACAGTTTTTAGCTTTTAGCACAGAACGAAACAAGAAAAGGTATGGATGGAAAAACATTTACTAATGAGCAGTAAAGGGATTGGAAAATTATATTGATTTTTAAGAAAAGCTTTAAAGTTCAAGAAAAATAGGGTAATTGAGACTAATAAATGAGTTGGTCTTAGAAGTTAAGTTCTCCATATTTTGAAGGGAATCTTTTGAATTTTCTCCTATCCTGTACAATCTGGAATTTTTGTTTTTTTAAAAAAAAAAACACATAAAGTCTGTGTGTATTGTAGCTAGATTTAAACATTTAGTTGGCATGAGTATAGGACCTGACCATCTAGCATTTCATCTTTTCCATGATTGTACTCCTAGCCACTGTCATCAGCTTATACGGCAACAAGAGATACATCAGTTTTGGGTGCCGTGATGTTAGCAAATGGAAATTTTCCAGCCAGTTCAGTAAATGCCAGACTTGTCCAAACCTTCAGTGAAGAACCTATCTTTGCAACTGTGCTTCTTGCTAAATACTAAGTTTTGTTGCATACTACCTGTTTTATAACTAAAGTTTTAGGGGAACAAAGCTAAACCCATGCTTTTACAAATTGTTTATGGCTGCTTTTGTACTGCAGCAGCAGAGTTGAGTAGTTGCAGCAGAGGCCCACAAAGTCTGAAATATTTACCATGCGGCCACTAACAAAAAAGTTTGCCACTCCCTGGTTTAGCTTGTGGAACACAGACAAACTTCAATACATGTGTACCAGTTAAATATGTCTTTCTGATGTATTTCCAGGTGAAAGTCAATATAATAGGAGAAGTGGTTGACCAGGGAAGTACTAATTTGAAAATTGACCATACAGGATTCAGTCCCCATGCTGCGATCTATTCAACTCGTCCTGATGTGAAGTGTGTGATACACATCCATACCCTTGCAACAGCAGCCGTAAGTCAGTGAAGAACCAAAACCAACAGTGACTCTGGAAAATACATTATTTTCATGGCATTCCCACCGTGATGCTTTACTATCTGCTTTCCTTCGGACCCTGTCATCCCAAATCACATTGGAAATATTAATCCTTTGCATACCCAGAAAGCAAAAGGCCCTTGGGACCAAATGCTACCATTTTAGGAAACAACTGGAGAGATAGCATTTGGATTTTAAAACTAATCAGTTTAATAAGTGGGTCATTGAGTTTTTTGGAGCAAAGCTTCTTTCATAACACTTGACACATACACAGCATTTAAATTGAGTTGTATCCCCCTGAGTCCTTCCCTTTTTTGGGGGAGGGAGGGAAGAACTAAAGTGGGAGGTGGGCTGCAATGGAGAACACAGTGAATAGGCCAGTGCTTCCTGAGCTGACCAAAGAATCAGGTTCCTGTGAAAATGTATTTAGTAACTAAATGTGTCATCTTGGTATGCATCCAACCAAATAGGTATCCTCCATGAAGTGTGGGATCCTTCCAATTTCTCAAGAGTCCCTTATCCTGGGAGATGTCGCTTATTACAACTACCAAGGATCTCTTGATGAACAGGAGGAGAGAATTCAACTGCAGAAAGTTCTTGGGCCAAGTTGTAAGGTATGTAGCAGAGTTTCTGTCTAAGGAGCTATTTTTGTTGCTGCTGCTGTTGATGAAAACCGTGTGAGCTATGCCAGTTATTTAAAGCGATTGCTCTGGGGATTCTATTTTAGGTGCTGGTCCTCAGGAATCATGGTGTGGTAGCACTTGGAGAAACAGTAGAGGAGGCTTTTCATTATATTTTTAATGTGCAGATAGCCTGTGAGATTCAGGTAGGAAAAATTATTTCCCTTTTTTTATTGCTTTGTTATTCGCTCGTTTGGATTTTGTTATTTCCAAAGCTCTTTCAGTTAAAGAGTTTTTTATTTTGTCTTTTAAGAGAAGTTCTGCTCTACTTAAGTGAAAAAGGATTGTCTACTCAGTTATCACTTGAATTGAAAATAGGAAAAGAAATGAAACTTTTCTTACACACACAAATCTAAGTGCCTTATAAACATCATTTTGCCCACAATCCTACTTTTAAAGATAGCACAATTGTCCATTTCTGTTTTCACCCTATAGTGGTGGCGCTAACTGAGAAACAAAGGCAGCCTCAAATCAGCAAGAATCAAATGTGGTGTTGCCACTTTTGTGAAAAGCTGAAGACTAGGGCCAGCAGTTTTATGAACTCATGTGGTTTTTCGACCATTCCACAGCCTCATTATTATAATAGGTTGGATATTTATTAACCATTTTCTTCCTCAGTTGAAGCAGATTACATTTTTAGAGGCCCCAGGTTCTCTCTCAAAGAAAATCAATCAGATTCTCCTGAAGCAATTGTAATAATCTTAATTTATTGGAAGGGCCACAAGAAAGGGGAAAAAACTTTTCTACCAACTTTATTTATTTATTTTTTCCTACCAACTTTAACTTGTCCTAATTACCAACTTCTTTTTTACTTTAATGGTCCCTCCTCTTCTTCTCAAATAGGGCTATGAAAAGCTTAATTAGATTAAGATAATGAGCTAATGACTTCTGCCTAAATATCCTTAAATTCAAAGTGTAGTGTTTCTATACTCCTTTAAAATTACAACTTTTGGCAAAAGTATTAACCAGATAGCCATGGGAAAATTTCAAGAAGAGAACTTTAAAATTTGGCAAAAGATTTCAGTTGCTTGAAATACGTTAAAAGGTATGGCTCTATATGTGTTATGGATATTTGCCAAATTGAAATTGTGCCTTTTTCAAAGTAAAATACTCACTACAGTCTTTACAGTTTTGTGTGTCTGTGTGTTTTACCATTGGTTACAGGTGCAGGCATTAGCAGGGGCAGGTGGGGTAGACAATCTACTTGTGCTGGACCTTCAGAAGTATAAAGCTTCTACTTATACTGTAGCAGCATCTGGAGGAGGAGGCGTGAATATGGGTTCTCATCAAAAATGGAAGGTTGGCGAGATTGAGTTTGAAGGGCTGATGAGAACTCTGGACAATCTGGTAGGTGAAAAATTGAACATAAACTTGGCTTTCATGTTTTCCAAATCAAGAGCAGATGTTTCCATCTCCCTTTGATTTTGGAACATGCTTCTTACTCCCCTAGGAGCAGAGTTGGACCTTAGGAAGGCATTTTGATGTGATTTAACCACATTTTTAAGAATTAAATAGTGGAACATGTCATCTTTTTTTTTCAAGAATATAATGCATTGTTATTTACTATAGTTACTATATTGTACAATATAGCTCTTGAACTTATTCCTCCTATTTAGCTGAAAGTTTGTATCCTTTATCCAATGTTTCCCTATCCCCACCTCCTGATAACCATCATTCTACTCTCTGCTTTTAGTTCAGTTTTTTTTAGATTCTATGTATAAATGAGATCATATAGTATTTGTCTTTCTGTGCCTGGCTTATTTGACTTAATGTCCTCTAGGTTCATCCATGCTGTTGCACATGACAGAATTTCCTGCTTTTTTAAGGCCAAATAGTATTCCATTGTGTATATATACCATGTTTTCTTTGTCCATTCATCCATTGATGGACACTTGGGTTGATTCCGTATCTTGGCCATTGCAAATAGCGCTGCAGTGAATATGGGGGTACAGTTATCTCTTTGACATACGGATTTCATTTCCTTTGGATATACACCCAATATTGGGACTGCTGGATCATGTGGTATTTCTATTTTTAATTTTATGAGGAACATACTAATTACATTCCCACCAACAGCGTACAAGGGTTCCCTTTTCTCCCCACATCCTCTGCAACACTTACTTTTGTCTTTTTGATAATAGCAGTTCTGACAGCTGTGAGATGATATCTCATTATGGCCCTAATTTGCATTTCCCTGATTAGTGATGTGTCGAACCTTGTTTCATATACTTGTTGGCCCTTCGTATATTTTTTGAGAAATGTCTGTTCAGATTCTTTGCCCAGTTTTTAATCAGGTTATTTCTTTCCTTGCTGTTTATTTGTTTGAGTCCTTGTGTATTTTGGATATTAACCCCTTATCAGATGTATGGTTTGGCAAATGTCATCTTACGTTAGATTTTACTCTCTTCCATGAAGGGTCAGAAGGCAGATTGCCTTCAGACCCAGGAACAAAGATTTAAATGAGCGCTGAGATTTGGTTCCCAAAAACAGTTTTATAGGTAGAAAAACATTTCTAGTCAGCAGTTTAGAAATTACCTCTGTCAGGAACAATCGTGTGAGTGGAAATTGCAGTGTCAGCTGGAATCAGTTTTAACCAGATCTTGAAATTTTCTTGATTTCAACTCTAGTGTTATGTGGAGATTGTGGGGTTTGGAAGGATATCTTCCCCCTTATTTATTTTTCAACAGAGGCGTCTTTTTGAGTCATTTGTTTAAAGAATTAGAATCCAAATGCTGTTTTGGTACAGATTTGATTGCTTCAAATGTGGTTTTTCCCTTCCTTAGGGGTATAGAACAGGCTACGCTTACAGGCATCCTCTCATTCGTGAGAAGCCAAGGCACAAGAGTGATGTGGAAATCCCAGCAACTGTGACTGCCTTTTCCTTTGAAGACGATACAGTGCCACTCTCTCCTCTCAAATACATGGCACAGAGGCAGCAGCGTGAAAAAACAAGATGGCTGAACTCCCCGAACACCTACATGAAAGTGAATGTGCCTGAGGAGTCTCGGAATGGAGAAACCAGTCCCAGGACCAAAATCACAGTATGCCAGCATTTTACATAGTTTGCCTTTACTAATATTGGGGAAGCAGAATATAAGAAAAATATGACTATCATTTACCAGGTTTTAACTTTTTGCAAGGCATTGTTCTAAGTGCCATACGTGAATTATCTCATTTAATTCTCCTACTTTGAAATGATCCTGTTTTTCTTCCTATTTTGTAGATGAGAAAACCAAGGCAACACGGGCTAACTATTTTTTAATGATAAAGTCAGGATTTGAATGCACACAGTCTGACTCTGGAGCCCGGTTCTTACCCACTGCATGATACTACCTTGTAATTAATACTGCACCAGTGAATTAGAACTATAAAGTTACCAACACTTAATTGTGCCAGAGTTGTATGAATTACTATACATAGCTACCCTTAGGTGCGATCTTGTAGGTAAAGAGATAGGTTATTTTATCTTTTTCAGAATTTTGCTTAACATTTGGTTTAGTTTTGGAATGCTTACCATCAAATATTCTCTAAATACTCAAAATTAGTTCATCCTATCTTATAAATCAATAGCATTCAGTATGGAAATGCCTAGGCATCACAGAATTTTTTTCATAGTCTACAAGATTTCTCATGTCCCAATGAAAGAACGTAATTAAACTCATAAGTTTCCCAGAATTCATTTTATTGGCAGAGATTGATGGTCAATCATCATTAATCTTGATAAATATTAGCTTTCTTTAAGGATTATAAAATTGGATAAATGAGAAGAATTATATAAGCTCCTTCCAATCCTGTGGTTCTGTTATGCTGTGTACTATCAGATTATCCCCATTATAAAATGCTGATTAGGGGCTTGGCCTTTTCCATCAGCCAAAAATGAAAGTGAAGTCTGGAAAACTAACTCTTAAGAGATTCCTTGAGTTCTTTTTGATGACTGCTTAGCCATCATCATCTAATGAAACTTCAGTGTAGGAGACAGAACTCTGAATGTGAATTAATGGGCGATCAGGCTCTCTGTGCTCACAATAG
This sequence comes from Avahi laniger, assembly GCA_963575035.1. Classification (NCBI taxonomy): domain Eukaryota; kingdom Metazoa; phylum Chordata; class Mammalia; order Primates; family Indriidae; genus Avahi; species Avahi laniger. The sequence continues at coordinate 31,850 of CAUYSK010006125.1, forward strand.
TTTTCAGCATGATATTTTCAATTGCCAAAAGGAGTAAATTTAATTAACAGTATAATTGAGTATTCATGTGAATAGTAATGGCATTTTAATTTTTCAAAAAAGTGAGTGCTTCTTTTTAGCCTTTTTCTAACTAGTATGAGATGTAAACTAATTGACCACTAAGATATTACTTAGGGAAATTCTTTAAAAGATTGACAATGTGTATGCCCTCCTTGAGACTATAAACAGTTATCAAGCAGCTACTAATATTTTCTGAACACAAAGCTTCATTCCAGACAATTTTTGATTCTTTAGTGGATGAAAGCAGAGGACTCCTCTAAAGTTAGCAGTGGAACACCTATCAAAATTGAAGATCCAAATCAGTTTGTTCCTTTAAACACTAACCCGAACGAGGTACTAGAAAAGAGAAATAAGGTAAGACATGGTCTTATGTGGCCAGGGGAGACATTTTTCTTCTGTTTTATGTTTAAATCACTAGTGATTGACTCTGATTAATACTGAACTTAGGAGTTTGAATACAGAAGAATTTGGAATTTAATTCAATATAATTTTAGCTTGTATTGAATACCTCCAGTTCTGTGCTAATCATTAGTGAACAGGCTACATGGGGAAGAAATACTAAACTACTTCTGCCTAACGAAGCCTGGTATTAGGGGGAAATGCAGTTTTCTAACAACGTAAGACAATAAGAAATCACATGCCAAGAATGGTGGAGATTAATGTGAGTTGTTAAGATGGTAAAAGAGGTCTTTATGGAGGTGGGAATTGAAGAGACTTTTACTCTAGAGTGGTCAAATAGTGAACTTTTAGGAAAAGAGAAAGCAAAGGTCATCTGTATAGTTGCCCTCAAGAACTTGTTATTGTTTTTCAATTCAGATTCGGGAACAAAACCGTTATGACTTGAAAACAGCAGGACCACAATCTCAATTGCTTGCTGGAATTGTTGTGGATAAGCCTCCTTCTGTAAGTCCATGAAGCAACGTGATCTTTATTTTTGATCTACCACATTAATTTCTTTGCTCTTTAAATATGAATATTTTTACTAAGGTTAATATAATCACAAGTTAAAAAATCAATTCATTAGACTTAAAATACTACCTTAAAATACTACCTTCATTTCCCAATTTCCAGGGGCAAGGACTTTCTCTTCTTTTAATTGCTTCTAGCATTTGTCTTGATGTTTCTAAAGAGAATCTTTGTTCTGCTTTTTCTTGGTCTTTCAGTTTTAGACCTTGACTGTATTTTATCAGATCTGTGTCATCAATTATAAGATGTACCATTATTTTATGTATCACTAAAAGAAAAAAAACACTTATCAATTATAATTGTAGGAAGCTATAAATTATAAGATAATTCCCAATTTCATAGATGGGAAAAGTTCATTCAGTGTTTATATTATTATTATACATGTTTGCTGCTGAGCCAGGTAGTGTTAATATTTCCTTCCACCCTTGAGTTAATAATTTCCTCCCTTTTTTATTTGCTTAGCATTTTGGGTACCTTGCCTTAGGTCCTCCCAAACTTTTCAACAGAATTACAAAGTCCCTCTTAATATTATTTTCCATAGCATCAAAGGCAACAGATAATCTTTCTGTTCCAGCCCCCAGTTATTCTGGTCCAAATCTGGACTTCTTGTTCTCAGGCTACATAGGCTCATTCTCAGGATTCCTGTGCTTCTCATCTATGTTGTATCCTCTGTTTCCTGTATCTTGTGCCTTCTAATTTCTTAATTTACTCTATCATAGAGCGCACACTCTAATAGCTCTCTGAGAAAGGATACATAGGATGTAACAGTTTGAAATGCCTTTATTCTACCTTCAAATGTGCCTATAATGGGTATAGAATTCTAGTTTGGAAATAATTTTTCCCCCAAATATGAAAAGTATCACTCTATTGTCCCCTAACTTTTTTTTTTTTTTTTTTTTTTTTTTGAGACAAAATATTGCGGGGTTGCCCTGGCGAGATGGTGTCATTATAACTCACTGTAACCTCAAACTCCTGGGCTCGAACGATCCTCCTGCCTCAGCCTCCCAAGTAGCTGGGACTACAGGTGTGCAGCACCACGTCCAGCTAATTTTTCTGTCTTTTGTAGAGACAGGGTCTCGCTCTTACTCAGACTGATCTCAAACTCCTGGTCTCAAGTGGCCCTCCTGCATTGGCCTCCCAAAGTGCTAGGATTGTAGGTATAAGCCACCACGCCTGTCCTGTCCTCTAAATTTTATTGTTGAATTAAGATGGCATCATGATTTCTGAACCTTTGTTAGTATCCTTTTTTTTTTTTTCTTTTAGACCTTTTCTACATCTCTGCTGTTCTGAAATTTTGATTGTATACTTTGTAGTAGATCTCTTTTCAGTCTTTGTTCTTAGGAATTAGTAGCCCTTAGTATTAATAGCAGATTGATCTGCAAAGTCATATCCTTCACTTCTGGGAATTTTTTTTACAGTTTTTCTTCAATAGATTTCGCTCCCCTGGGCCCCCTCTCCACCAATTTCTCTCTTTTTATTGTCAGCATATCCTGTTAGTTCGGATGTTTGGCATCTTTGAGCCTCTGATTTTTTTTTTTTCTTTTTCTCCTACTTTGCATCTCTTTGTCTTTTTTTAATCCTGCTTTCCAGAAGATTTCTTAATTTTATTTTCAACTTTTTTTTTTTAAAGAGTTCTTATTCCCTAAATGTTTATCCCGATCTTTGTTTCTTTGTTTCATGAATAAATTTTCTCTTGTTGCTCTAAGGGAATCGATTTTAAATTTTCTTCAGCCTTTGTTGTCTTTGTTTTTTCTGAGTTCCCTTTTTCTTGTTGATTCTGGTCTTTCTCCTCCACTTTGGAAGCTTTCCTCAAGTGTCTGGTAATTCATGGCAGTCTGTTTACATTAAAGAACGAAACACTAAAAGCTGAGCAGAAGCTCTGGGTTGTCCAGAGCTTGGGGATTGGTGAGCTGCTCTGCAGGGTGGCTGGATGTGGACCTGGCTGCTTCTCTGGGGAATCCCCAAACATTACTATCTGTGGTTCTTTTATCTGGGACCATTTAATTTATCCAGGGAAGAATGCTTCAGTCAGTTTCCTACTGTCGTTCTGTGAGCTGCAGCTGTGTTTTATGTCCCTTAGTTTTTTCTAAAAAATAAGCCTCTGATCTTCTGCTGAGTTGAGAGAGAGCTAAATGCTTGGCTATGTGGAGTGGGACCTGGGAATCTGTTTCTCATCCATACTTTTAACTTGTCCCCCTATTTTCAGCTTTTCGTCACCATCACTTTCTGTGATACCTGATGCCTCTAGTTTCTGAGCCTTGTCAGACCTCTTCAGGGCGAATGAGCATGCTTCTCATCTGCATCCTTTTTTGCAAGACTAATACTTCAACTTTCTCAGCTCTGCTACCTATTCTTCCACTTGCTTTCCATCTTCCATAAATATGTTAACACTTCTCATCTTCTGTTGTCTCCTCTCCCATTCTTTTGTCCTTAAAAGTTTACTGTCATTTTGGTAGGATTTGGGGAGGGATCAAAAATAAATGCACAAGTTCCATTTGCCTGGTATAACTGAAAGTCTTATTAATTCCTTTCCTAGAGAAAACAGCTACAAGTTTATTTTCATAACAAATTTAAAGAAGTTCTTTTGGTATGTTTTCCTTCATCTAAGCTTTTTTTACAAAGGATTTTGAAATGGAGCGATTCTTGTTTTTTCAGTATATTTCTCAGTTATGTAAAGCTTATTAGAGCTTGGCTTGGTTTTTTTGTTTGTTTGTTTTTAAAATATTATTAAACTTTACCTGTACAGGCTTATTGAGGAAACATCACTGGCAATTTTAGTCCTTTGGAGAGCAGTCTAAGCGCATTAATAAGAGTATTTTAAACAAAGCATGTTGCCTCGTCATTTCTTATGATTGTTGTGAGTAGGGTTTCACAAACATTATGTATGCATTTACACACATGTGTATATGAGTGTGCATATGTAGATAGATAGTAAAACTTGTGGTAATGAGTCGATTTTTTTTTCTTTCTTTCTTTGTAAGACCATGCAATTTGATGATGATGATCATGGCCCACCCGCGCCTCCTAACCCATTCAGTCATCTCACAGAAGGAGAACTTGAAGAATATAAGAAGACAATCGAACGTAAACAACAAGGCCTAGAAGGTTAGTTAATTTTTATATAAAGTCTAGGATAACCACATTGATAACACCCCAAGTTGGATAATAGAAGGTAGTCGATGGTTTTTTAATTTTTTTAATTTTAATTTTTCTTTTCTGATCAATTGTTCTATTTCATCTATCCCAGTCCTTTACTTTGTATATGTGGGGCTGAAACGCACAGAACTACCATAGACCATGTATCTTAACACGTAGAGAAAGTTGTTCTTCCTCAGAAAGGAATCTCAGTGCTAACTATTTTACAGTAAAATCTTCTATAAAGTGAAATCCCCAGATGAGTAAAGAATTACTAAGCAAAGTAGATATATTAATAGATATAAACATTTCATAGTACATGGCTTTTCAAATCTTATTTTGAGATAATTATAGATTCACAAGTTTATGGTTTTATTGCTTTGTAAAATCTCTGTTCCTGGGTGTCTCAGCGTTGCCAGTATTGTCACTTCAAAATCAAAATTTAGGCCGGGCGCGTGGCTCACGCCTGTAATCCTAGCTCTCTGGGAGGCCGAGGTGGGCGGATAGTTCTGAGCTCAGGAGTTCGAGACCAGCCTGAGCAAGAGCGAGACCCCGTCTCTACCAAAAATAGAAAGAAATTGATTGGACAGCTAAAAATATATAGAAAAAACTAGCCGGTCATGGTGGCGCATGCCTGTAGTCCCAGCTACTTGGGAGGCTGAGGCAGTAGGATTGCTTGAGCCCAGGAGTCTGAGGTTGCTGTGAGCTAGGCTGACGCCACGGCACTCACTCTAGCCAGGGCAACAGAGTGAGACTCTGTCTCAAAAAAGATAAAAAAATAAAAAAAATAAAAAAAAATTTTATAGAAACACAGGGTCTAACTATATTGCTCAGACTGGTCTCAAATTCCTGGGCTCGAGTGATCCTCCCAACTCAGCCTCCCATAGTGCTGGGATTACAGGTGTGAGCCACCATGCCAGACCCTACCCAGAACATTTTTAAAGTTGTCATTCATTTTATATAATCTTAACCATCTGTAGTAGGATAAAAAACGAGACTAACATGGATTAAAATGGATTAATACAATCTTCTAATTTAAAGAGATGCTTTTATGCTTTTTTTTCCTGGTTAGGTGTACGCTATTCAGATATTTTTAGACCAATAAATGTTAAATATTATCTGGTTCAAGTATTACATTTTATGGATTTGGAAACTGAGCCTCAGTGAGTCCTTATAGTTTCTTAGCACAAAAAGAAAACTCTCCAAACTCAGTGTGTTCTAAAGCTAATTCATTAGCTTCCTCCTAAACTCCCAATCCCTGGA
>CAUYSK010006126.1:0-11224 GCA_963575035.1 Avahi laniger
GCGCCGCGGTGCCGGGCCGCGCGGGCCGCTGCGTTCCGTCGCGGGCCGCCGCTGGAGGATTCTATGTTGTGTCCCTCCAAGCGCCCACCGAACTTTCAGTGGTTTCCGCGGAAAGAGCCTCTTTTATGGAGTTCCCCTCTCGCGATCTAGTCCTGGCGGTCTCCTGTGGCAAGAAGCCGCCTCCAAACTCTCCACTGTGGGCTCGCGGCGTCCGATCCGCGGGGCGCCCGCTCCGAACAGCCCCTCCCCTCCGATGCTTTCCCGGCGCCGCGCTCCGGCGCGTTCACAATGGACCCGCTCCTGTCTCGGCTCCCCACCGCTCGGCAGTCTGCGCTACCGCTTTGCTCCGACTTCTGGCACTTCCCTGCCTGCGTGGGAGTGGGGCTTGGTGAAGGAAGAGTCGTCTTCCTGTGAGTCAGATCTCTCCGCCCGGGCCAGCCCGCCGCGGCGCGGGCGCGGCTGACCTGCGCTGCACTTCCTTTTGCCCCACTCCCTCCGGGTGTTTTTACAGTTCTCCTTACTTTATCAGCGCCGCTGTTTGTCCCTCGCTGCTTCTTTGCAGTTTCACACAGCCGATCCTGTGGGAGAGCGCCTCACTCGCGTGTGGGTGTCCGTGTTCTGCACCTCCCACTGTGGGAGCAGAGAGCCAGGAGGTCTCCCCTAATCCGCCATTTTCCCCCTCCCTGAACAATCTATTTTTAAAAGGAAGGGGGGTGGACCTTACTCTTCAAAAATGTTCATGTCATGAAAGATAAAGAAAGGCTGTGGGAATGTTCCAGATTAAAGAAGGCTAAGGAGGCCTGACAACAAATCCAACACCTGGCCCTATGCTGGATCCAGTACTGGAGAGGGGAAAGATCCTACAAAGAACATCATTGGATCAATTGCTAAAGTCAGCATATAGATGTTGCATTTATGCATAAATGTTAAGTTTACTGACATTGATAACCGTACTGTCCCTATGATTAGGAAATCCACACTGAGATATTTAAGAGTAAAGAACCATTATGTATGTAACTTATTCTTAAGTGGATGAGAAAAAAATGTTGGGAGAGAGAGAGAGAAGAAATGGTAAACAAACAAATGAGGTAAAAATGTTAACAACAGGTGAATCTAGGTAAAGGATTTATGAATACACTTTTTATTTTTGTAATTTTTCTATAAGTTAGAAACTATTTCCAAACAAAATGTGTTTTTTTTTTCTTTTTAAACTCAGGAATCTCAGCTTTTTCTTATTTTGGGCTTTTGGTTCAATTAAGAGAAGAACAAGGGAGACAAAGAGAAGAAAAAAATGGTCTAGAATTCAGTAATATACTACTGTTCATTTGTCACAATTTTAATGTACTTTTGACCTTAGAAATAAAGAACGTACCTCAAGCAAGTAATCCCCCCAGCCCTCACTCACATAATGGGAATAATGTGTTTGAAAGGAGTCACACAGTGCCTATTTCTGAAGCAGGTTATTTCTCAACCTTATAAATGAGTCCACTGCAAAATTATTCATTTCCTTTGTGATTAGGATCAAGATTTAATCATCTGGCTCTGGAATGTGCTTATTATAGGGCAGGAATCTAAGCTATAACGTTTTGTATGTTCATCTAAGAATTGAGTTAAGTTTCAAAGCACTAAAGTCACTTCCATTCTCTACCAGTGGCCACGTATTAATTCTCCCAGAAAATCATCATTTCTCTGAGTTAATAGAATCTTTGAAGCTAAATCAAGTCAATTTCCATTGTCACATTGTGATGCTTTTGAACTGGGCTCACTGAATTATCCTATTTGATGGCCACCTTGAAGGTGGCTCTGTGGTGATCCTAAGAGAACCCAGAGCAGCAGCAGCTGTGTCTCAGCCTCCTGACCCCACCCCATCAATTCCAATTACTTAACGCAATTAGCTCAAGGCAGATGCGCCTCCTTTGATTATATAGTAGGTAAAACAGGCAATGTAATGTGATAGGAAGAACACCGAAATCAGGAAACCTGCTTTCGCCACTAGTTGGGGGCTGTGTCTTTGAGCAGACCTGAGTTTCTCCATTTGCAAACTGAGAAATTTAGAGTAGATAATCTCTAGAAATCTGACACTCGGAATTTGGTTTATAGATAGGAAGGTACAGAAACTGGGAGTAAGTACTTGTTGTAGCCACTCTCCAAGGTGCCCGAAAGGATTCTTGTCTCCTGGCTTCATGCCCTGTGTAGTCTCCACCCACGTAAAACAGGGCTAACTATTGAACTAGTAGGGTATTGCAGAAATGATGGAATGTGGCCAGAGCTCAGTGTCTCACACCTGTAATCTCAGCACTTTGGGAGGCAGAGGCAGGAGAACTGGTTGAGGCCAGAAGTTCAAGACTAGCCTGAGCAAGATAGCAAGACCTCGTCTCTACAAAAACTGAAAAATTAGCTGGGGGTAAAGGTGTGCACCAGTAAGTAGTCCCAGCTACTCAGGATGGTGAGGCTGAAGGACCACTTGAGCCCAGGAATGCGAGGCTGCAGTGAGCTATGATCATGCCACTGCACTCCAGCCTGGGCGACAGAGCAAGACCCTGTCTGAAACAAAAATACAAAAAACAAAACAAAACAAAATGAGGGAATGTGACTTCGAAGGCCAGGTTGTAAAAGACTTTGTGGCTCCCACCTTACGGTCTATCAGATGACTTGTTCTGGAGAAAACCAGCTTTCACGCCATTACGCTGTTCGGATATCTCTATGGGGAGGTCCACGTGGTGTAGAGGAACGGAGGTCTCTTGGCGACAGCCAGCACTCATTTTCCCTTCTCCTAGACGAGCCTCTTGGAAGGCAGAGCCTCTAGCTCAGATGACTACAGTCCCAGCTTATATCTTGAATACAGCCTCCGGAGAAACTCCAAGCCAGAATTAGTCAGCCTAGCTGCTCCTAAATTTCTTACCTACAGAAGGTATGTAAGATAAATAATTGTTGTTTTAAGTCACTGAGCTTTGGGGTAATTTGTAATGCAATGAACTATAATGTAAACACATTTAGAAACTTTTATAGCAATTTGAAGGAGTAATTTTATGTCAAATCTAATAGTTAAAAAACTTGGAGCTTTTATTTTGTACGCATTTAAAATTTTTTATTTTCCCAGTAATCTGCTTTTTATTATATTGTACAAAAGTATTAATCCATGGTGGCTTGAAAAATTAAAAAACAAAACTGGTCCTACTCCATAGAGTTTGAAAAGCACTGCTCGGAATAATATAATCTTGGCTGGGCATGATGGCTCATACCTGTAATGCCAGCACTTTGAGAGGCTGAGATGGGAGGATTGCTTGAGGCCAGAAGTTTGAGACCAGCCTGGACAACCTAGCGAGACCCCCATCTCTAAAAAAAAAATAAGAAAAATTAGCTATTCAGCAGGCTGAGGTAGGAGGATCACTTGAGCCCAGGAATTTGTGGCTATAGTGAGCTATGATCACACCACTACACTCCAGCTTGGATGATAGAGCAAGACTCTGTCTCTCTAAAAAAATAAAAAGTAATAATGATAATGATAATACAAATATAATCTTAGTTGAAAATTCAAAAGGTTTCTGAAATTATCCAGTCCAACCTCAGTGAATATATCATCTCTTACAGGTTTCTAACAATAAAACTCTGATTCTTGGCAGCATTATTACTATCATTGTTATTAAACCTGTCTTTTATTGATCCTATGCCACGCAAATGCACTATCCTAAGTATTTTATGGTCTTTACAACAACTCTATACAGCAGATAGTTCTGTCTCAATTTGACAGAAGAGGAAACTGAGGCCTGGGGTAAAGTCTGGATCTTAATTAATCCAGGTCATCTGATTCCGGACCCCTTATATTGCCCCCTAGCTTCATTAATTTATTAACCCCTCAAACCTTCATTTTATATAAACAAACAGCATATGTTTTCTCTGACTCCTGGAAATTACTTTTCCACTTATTCTAAGGAGAAAGAGACAGAATTCAAATCCTACTATGACTAATGAAAACATAATATTTAAAACATTTGCCAACATGGAATTTTTTTCATTGGATGTAATGTTACCTGACAAAATGGGAGGGGGTGCAATGTAGAAGAATAGTCTTTGGAGAAAAATGGACTTGGGTCTAGTCAGTCTTCTCATCTGTAAATGGGGATAATAATACTTTAGCATATTATTGTAAACATGATGGGTAATCTACATAAAACAAGGAGAACAGTTGCCGGCATTCATGCATGCATGCAGTCATTCAATAAACACGCATTGAGCTTGACTACAGGCCCAGGCACTGTTCTTGGCTCTGGAAATACAGTGGTGAGCAAGACTGACAGAGTCCCCATTACCATGGCGCTTGCATTCTAGTGGGAGAAAACAAAATAAGTACACATATAAATGGACAAGTTTATTTCAGACAGTGATGAATGAAATTAAAAAATTAAAACAGGGCAGCATGATAGAAAGTAAAGAGGTGCAGAGAGATGTTTTCATTTTGGAGGGGGGCAGAGAGAGGTCAGGAAAGGCCTCAGTGAGGAAAGGGTTTTGAGCTAAGACCGAATGCCAGGAAGGATCCAGCCTTACAGACCTTCAAAAACAGAGGGAACAAGCAAGTGAAAGGTCTTAAGCCAAGAACAAGCTTGGTGGGTTCAAAGAATACAAAGAAGCCCAAGCTAGCTGGAGAGGAAAGGTGATAATACACGAGGCCAAATCATGTAGGATCTTATAGGTCTGAAGATGGCTCAGATTTTATCCTAACCGCAGTGGCAAGCCCCTGGAATCTTCTAAGCAGCAGAGCAACATGCATACTCTGATGAGTGCTTTAAAAGAACACTCTAGCTGTTGTGTGCATGTAAGGACTGTAGAGAGATCAGATGGGAGGCTATTGCATAATCCAGGTGAGAAATGATGGTGATTTGGACTAGGGTATTGGAATGGGGATGGAGAAAAGCAGACGGATTCCAGAAGTATTTCAGAGGTAGCTCAGATGACTTAGTAGGCACATAAAAAATATCTATTTTATTATTACTACCAATAGGGACTTTTAAACCATCTTGGGCAGCTTTTTGTTGAAGAAATATTGTCACAGTGTTTATTACAACACAATTTGCCATGTTCTCTAGGGTTTTACTTGCTTAGTGTGATCAGGGGAAATGAGCTACAAAGAAAAGAAAAATTTCAATTGAATATGGACGGACTCTTTCCTGTATTGCCCAGTGATTGAAGAAAAAAGATAGTTGGGTGCAATTAACTACTGGGCAACTGGGATCGTTCGAAAAGGATACGAATCTTTTCGTTCTACCTACCATGGCTTATAATGAAACCAAGATGACCAGGGAGGTGCAAACCCCAGTGTTACCGAACAGTGGAAGGGAAGACAAGTCAGATCCAGATGTATAAAAAGATGAAGTAAAATCTAAACTGGAGGAGGATGTTTAGTTTGGACAAGAAGGAAGCTGAAGATAACCTACGATACCTATAAATGATGAATAAAACATATCCAAAGATATTTAAGTGCAAAATTGAGCTGCAGGAAAAACAAACATAGAAAATATTGGGTCCAGAAATAAATAGAGGTCAGAAAAATTGCATAAAGCAGGCACTGAGATGCCCTGGGGAGGTACCGGACACTCTGATCTGGTCCCACGCAGAGACAATAAATGAGGACTGTTGTGAATGGGAGGTTGGAAGTAAGAAATCTACATGAAACAGAGCCAGCAAAGGGCCACTCACAGTGAAGGGATAAACTGGAAAAAAATCCATCCACAAGCACAGAGAGATGTCAAAGAAGTTTGTAATCTCTGCTTGGCTTCTGGATGAGAGAAAACAAAAGCTTCCCTGAGAACTCAAAACCTCAAGCTGCCACTTATACAGATTCTTACAATAAATGCAAATCCAGGAATCACTACTCCTGGTCCAAGAAATTATAATAAAAATTTACATTGGGCCAGTGATTTTCCCTGTCTTGATAGAAGAGGCAAACACAATTGTGAATTTTATTATAATTTTACTCTTTCAAAGATGTCATTAAGAAAAAGAAAAAGCAAGGTATAGATTGGGAGAAAATACTTGTAAAATATGTATGTGATAAAGGACTTGTACCCTGAATATATAAAGAACTCTTACGTTTCAATGATAGAAGATAACTCAATTAAAATGGGCAAATGATTTGAGTAGACACTTCATTAAAGAAGATATACAAATGCAAGACTACTCAACAATAAACAGGGTGGAGGGAACCCAACTGACAAATACAACATAATTGGGTCTCAAAAGCTTTGCACTAAGTGAGAGCAGCCAGGCACAAAAGACTGCATGATTCTGTTCATATGAAATTCTAGAAGAGGGAAAACTGTAGTGACCAAAACCAAATCAATGGCTGCCAGGAGCTGGCGATGGGAGTGGGGTGGGGTTGTTCTACATCATGACTGTGGTTGTGGTTACATGACTACGTAAATTTGTTAAAACTTGTTGAATTGAACTCTCAAAGTAGGTGAATTTTATCATATGTAAATTATACCTCAACAAAAGTTTGGTTTTTTGAGACAGGGTCTCACTCTGTTGCCCTGGCTAGAGTGCAGCGGCATCATCGTGGCTCACTGCAACCTCAAACTCCTGGGCTCAAGCGATCCTCCTGCCTCAGCCTCTCAAATAGCTGAGACTACAGGCATGCACCACCATGCCCAGCTAATTTTTCTTATTTTTTGTAGAGACTGGGTCTCGCTCTTGCTCAGGCTGGCCTTGAACTCTTGAACTCAAGCAATCCTTCTGCCATGGCCTCACAGATTGCTAGAATTACAGGCATGAGGCACTTTGCCCGCCCAATAAAGCCTATTTTAAAAAAATTCTTGGTTGGGCCAGGCTCAGTGGCTTTTTACCTATAATCCCAGCACTTTGGCAGGTCAAGGCAGAAGGGTTGCTTGAGGCCAGAAGGTTGAAACCAGCCTGGGCAACATGGTGAGACCCCATCTCCACAAAAAAAAAAAATAAGGAAAATCAGCCAGATGTGGTGGTGCATGCCTGTAGTCCCAGCTACTCAGGAGGCTGAGGCAGGGGGATCACTTAAGCCCAGGAGTTTGAGGTTGCAGTGAGCTATAATTGTGCCCCTGCACTCCAGCCTGGACAACAAAGCAAGACTCCATTTCTTAAATAAATAAATAAAATAAACAACTCATGTTCTCTCACTGGACAGAGCTAGAAATATATGAACATAGAGTTTTCTGTACCCTTTGACCATAAATAATATCTGTGTGACACTGGACAATTTAATTAACTTCTCTGGGTCTTGGTTTCTTCAGGTGTAATATGGGGGTAATAACAGAATATTACATTTTGTTATGAGGACCAAATGAAATAATACAGTATATAGAAAGCCCTTTGCACTGCCAATAGTAAAATTGGAATGATAATTCCTATCAACCCTCATACCTCACAGGTTGTTGTGAGACTAAATATAGCATTAGAACTGTATGTGTCACATAGTAAATTCTATGGAATTGGCTGTAATTATTATTTACATGTTCACTTTCTGAGAACTAATTATTTATTAGGTTAAGAAAAAGTCAAGACGTTGCTTGCCAAATTCATTTTAAAGGACTGTGATTTTTGTAGGAAAGGTAGAATCAAAATACCTGGGAATTTTGCCAATGCTACCATTAGTAATAAATTATCAAATGAGATAACAGAATCAGGGTACTGGGGACCAGGTGGGGAAAGACCAATACTCCTTTGTTTTTTTCAATAAATATTTTTTTCTTTAATAGAGATGGAGTCTCACTATGTTGTCCAGACTGGTCTTGAACTCCTGGCCTCAAGTGATACTCCTGCCTTGGCCTCCCAAAGTGCTGGGATTACAGGCATGAGCCACCACACCCAGCCCTAACACTCATTTTCTAAGTGGAGAAAAGGAGCTCCAGGGAAAGGAAGCCACAATAACAAACCTGAAATCATAACTAGTAGCTCACAATCCCTACCCAGGGTTCTTTTCCAGAATGCTCTGCCATGGATAAAAAAGCTAAAAAAAATAAAGTGCTTCAGAAAAGCTAAACGTTCTACAAACAAGAGCACTTTATGTGGGCAAATAAAGTCAGAATCTGCTTATCAGCTCCTCTAATGGGAATGACAACCAGCACAAGCGAAATGCCTTGTGATTCCGAAGATAACAGAACCCAGCTCACCGGATCCCCTGCTATTACTGATGGAATCCTCCCAGCTATTACACCTTGGGAAAATATGAACGCGTTCGGCCAACAAAGACAAATTTAAAAGAAGAGAAGGCAAGTGAGGCTGTAGGTGGCGATGCCGCCCGATATTCAAACTGTGCTCTCCTGAGCTGTGTCTACTGTCAGCATCATTTTTTTAAAGAGACTTATCAGTTTCAGTCAAGGGTTTTATTTCACTTTCCCCATTCTTCACTGCCGCGACTAGGGAAAAAGAAAAAAAAAAAGAATTATTAGCTACATTACTTTCTAATTCAATGTCCTTGAGTAAGGGCAATAGCAACGAGGCACGATAGAGGTTTCAGAGAGGACAGCCAAAGGACGACAGTTGTTAGTGCAATCTCTTCCATGGATATTGGTCGCAGCAGCTTTCTCTGCCGTCATTCTCTCGAGGTAAAGCCTTGCTTCCCATTGTCGTTGTATCTCACCATCAAATTATTTGAATTCCACACGCATCGACAGCACACCGAAGGGCCCCTGCCAATTTTTGCAGCGCGCTCGGGAAAGAGCATCGGGAAGCATTACTCATTTATACGACTCCCAGGCTGCAGCTGTAAATTCAGCGTGCAGGACTGCCTCCAGGTGCGGCCCTTCGGCTCGGCTCTCTAGTCCTGTAACCCTTTCCCACCACCTCCTTCCCGCCAGCAGTTGCCAAAAGCGCCCTTGCCAGGCCTTCCACCTCTTTGAGCCTCTGTTCACGCGCATGAAATCCCAGTGCCAGAGCGGACCTGGAGACAGAAACCTGCTATTTTTCCTCGGTCAGTCCCAACCCAGGCACAACACGCTGGGTTGTCCCCGCAGCTGCCCCTTCAACCACAGTCTCATACAGACGACGTCCGGTTAAAATAGACGTCTGTCCTGCCACGGCGAAGGGGCTGATCACAGCCCGTCTCTTGTTGGAATATGAGGGGGCCAATTAGCAAGGATGTTTTTGAAGAATTTTTTTATAACGTAGGAAAAATCTCACAACGTAAATGTAAAAAAGAATATATGCCGTGTAATCCCAAATGTTCTCTGTGTTTTAAATAAGTGACCTTATTAGTCCAGTCGGATTCTCTCCCACACTCTGGGCCACACAGAGAACAGGAGCAGAACAAGGGGCACGGAAGGACGGAGGGAGCGGATGACACGGGAATCACTGCAGTGTGGGCTGCTGACCAGACGAAAAAGAAACAACCGCTGGAGCGGCCTTAGACCCTGGGCGAGCTTGCAGTTCCAGGATTCCACGCCAGGCGGGTCCACAGTTCCTGTTTTTCCCGGGAGGTCTTGGTGGTTGATCTTCCAAGGTACCCAGGAGACAAGTCCATGGCCAAGAATCCTGTCGTCCTTGGTACCACAGGTATCCTTATAACAGTCTATCCGGGGACCCATTAAAATCCCCTCCTAGGTCCAACTACATTTTGATTATTTGAATCACATGAGAAATTTCAGGATGTCAAGCACCTGAGACCAGGTAAGCGAGTTTCATGGGTCATTTTATTCAGTACCCAAACCAGGGCCACCACCAGCCCATATGACATTTTGAAGAAATTTGAAAAAGCTACCCCTTCCCCAAGTTAAAAAAGTTATATTATTTCTCAATAATAGTAATTACTAAAGACAGTAATTCTGTGTAATTATATAAGTAAATGATTCATTATAAAATAATGAAAAACTCAAACGATTAATATAATATTAAGAACTCAAAGTCACTTGGGTCTAATAATTTGTTGTAAAATGTCTTTGTGGAAACAAAATTCTTTTTGATGGTTTTAATGCTTACTTGCTTTATAGCTCATATTTTATAGAAATGATCATTAGATTGGTAGACTTTTCTAATTGACTGTGGACCTTACATTAGTTTTAATATATTTAACATATTTAATTCTAATTGACTGTGGGCCTTACATTGACTTTAACATATTTAGTTTATTTATTTATTTATTTTTACAGACAGAGACTCACTATGTCGCCCAGGCTGGATTGGAACTCCTGGGCTCAAGTGATCTTCCTGCTTCAGCCTCCCTAGCAGCTGGGACTACAAGCGCATGCCACTGCATTTTGATAAGCCACATTCTCCATTGATATTGGTATTGGCAAAATTACTTGTATCTTGAAAGGCACAAAGTTATTTGAAAATGGATCTGGGAGATTATTGTCACAAAAACACGGCAATATTTTAGTGAGAGGATATTAGATTGTGAAAGACCACTTCAGGTTTTTAGTGTTTCGCACATTGATGAGAGATGTAGAAAAGTCTTGAATATGCTCATCAATTTCAATTGAACATTTTTACCCTGCTTTGGTCCTTCATATTCATAGTAATTCTTCAAATTATATGAGATATCTAGAATCCTTTTACTCCAAATATCCAGCACCAGAGTATCACCAGGAGCGTGTTAAGAATGCAGAATCTCAGGTCTCAAACTAGAATTATTGAATCACAATTGACATTTTGATAAGATCCCCAGGTGCTTTGTATGCCCATGAAAATTTGAGAAGTACTGATCTAAGACACAGAAAAGGCCATGATTTTCTTTCAGCAATATAAACCTCTTCTTTAAAGAAAATAAGATTGTTACCAATATAGAAAAAAATAGAAATTGATTTTGGATCATAGGTAGATTGATTGTGAAAATGACATTTGAACTGAATCTTTCTCTCCTTTCTGGTATTTTTATATTGGAGAAGTTGGGGTCAATGTCAAGCAACGCTGCAAATCGTTTAGCAGCAATATCTTTTTGTAAATATCATAAATTAATTTTTCTTGAAAGATCATCTAAATCCATAATATGTTTCAAGGGAATGATATATACTGACTTTGGGTTTCAGTCTAATTTTGCTTATAACATTAATCTTATCTTCACCCCTAATTAATACTGAACAATGCATTTTAAAGAGGATATTTTCAGAAGTATACTTCTGACTTGCATTTTAGAATCTATGTTTTTATTCACATCATCAACATGCATTGCATATTCCTTCTAATTAAGTTTTAGTAGCAAGATGGCATCTACTCGATTTTCCCATCCCATATTCAACAATGATTTAAAATTTTATGTTCC
>CAUYSK010006127.1:0-17574 GCA_963575035.1 Avahi laniger
CAGCATCCTGGGCTCCTCTGTTATCCCCAAGCATAAACATGAGAACCACCAGTATCTGCTGAAGGGGATGGTTTTCAAACTATATTCCATGGAGGTGTTCAGGAGACTCTTCAAACGCTACACGAAAATTTCATTGTAAAAATATAGTTTGGCTCCTATTAAAGCTGTAACAGAACAGACACTTAAGCACATTAAACATGTTCTATAGCACATGGGAACACACTGAGTACAGCCAACAGGTACTGCCAGCTTAACTTGGTTTGGGCCTCAGATTAAGGTCTGGGTAGAACTTGAACTTCAGTGTTGAAATGTGTCTTCAGCTAGAAAGATTGGAGCCCTTTACTGGGCATCTTTGTGTTGTTGTTTTTTTGTTTTTGTTTTTTTTTTTTTTGAGACAGAGTCTCACTGTGTTGCCCGGGCTAGAGTGAGTGTCATGGCGTCATCTGGCTTACAGCAACCTCACACTCCTGGGCTCAAACAATCCTCCTGCCTCAGCCTCCCCAGTAGCTGGGACTACAGGCATGCGCCACCATGCCCGGCTAAGTTTTTTTCTATATATTTTTAGCTGTCCAATTAATTTCTTTCTAATTTTAGTAGAGACGGGGTCTCGCTCTTGCTCAGGCTGGTTTTGAACTTCTGAGCTCAAACAATCCGCCCGCCTTGGCCTCCCAGAGAGCTAGGATTACAGGCGTGAGCCACCGCGCCCGGCCTGTGTTGTTGTTTTTTAAATTAAACTATGCACGCTTACATAAAACCACGCACGCATGCAAGTACACTCTGAAGCTTCAATGATAAGAGAAGGTATTACAAGGATTAGCATGAAAATATAAATGATTGTGGGTCTTCCTGCCTGACTTCAGTTTGTAATAGGAAGGAGTTCAAGCAATCGTTTGATATTGTCAGTGATGCAAACCAGAAATCCCTTCTAGACCTCCCCGAATGCTCAGATAACACTGAACTGAAGACCACCCTGTGGCTACAAGATAAGCTGTTAAAAATCTATTACTATTTTCATCATCATATTAATGTCATTTTAATACTGTGCAGCCAAGCAAACACAACAAGAAAGAAAAAGGAATATTAGACATTGCAGCTGATGTAGCAATACAATTATCATCTAGGACAGAGGTCAGCAAACTTCTTCTGTAAAGGGCCAAATAGTAAATAGATTTGGCTTTGCAGGAAAGATGGTCTCAAGCAGCCAACAATAATGTGTAACAGAATGACGTGACTGTGTTCCAATAAAACTTTATTTGCAAAATCAGGCAGCAGCCTGGATCAGGCCCACAGGCAGTAATTTGCTGATCTCTGACCCAGAACCT
Organism: Avahi laniger; assembly: GCA_963575035.1. Taxonomy (NCBI): domain Eukaryota; kingdom Metazoa; phylum Chordata; class Mammalia; order Primates; family Indriidae; genus Avahi; species Avahi laniger. Next base: position 1,323 of record CAUYSK010006127.1, read on the forward strand.
CAGATATCAATGTTTTTACGCATCAAAGCAGAGGCATGGCTCTATTGATGGCCTTTCGTAATAAATAAATGTTAAAAATTTGAACTTAATAAATGCATTCACAAACCACCACTTTAGCCTGTTTTATATATTGATGTTCCATGCAAGCTATGACTTTTAAGAATGCTTCTAAGACCCTAAAAGTTTTAAATCCACTAAAGTTTCTCATTGCTGAGAAAATGCTTCCATGTCCACTTTCAAATGAGATTTGTCCTCGAGTCACTCATTCAGAAATCACATTTATGCTGGAGAGAGCCCCGGTTCAGGCCCCTTTGGAAGAGGGGCTGTAACTTCACATTTCCCTGCCCTGAAATAATTCCAGCGTAGCCACTCCCAGGCCTCAGAGTGTGCTGATGGGAACGGCCACCCTCCCAGCACAGGGGAGTGTGCAGTGCTGCGCACCTGCTGGCCTGAGCCTGCACTGGCCTCCTTATTCTGATGCCATATATTCCAGCCCCTCTCTGGTCGCCAGCAGTGGCCACAGTCACCTGGACACTCCAGCAGCACTGAGACAGTACTCATCATTCGCAGACGCTCTCTTCCCTAGGGCGAGCAACGGAAGAGGTGGGAGTCAGACATCTCGCTGGAACTGACAACAGCTCATTTCCCTCTGGGCAGGTCCCATCCTCTACAGATTCTTCCATGCAAGTGGCAGAGCCCACACAGACAGACAGAGAGTCTGGGCGTGACGTCGGGGAGGACAAATGCTGGGTCTGAGAGGAACCCCCCCCCAACATCTGCACACCCCGGGGAAGTTCCCCCAATACCTCTGCCTGCATCCTGCAGAGGGTCCTGTTTCTGGGCTAGTTCAAGTGTCTACCGCCCACCTCATGGAATAAACCCAGATCCTGCCCTGAGACTGCTCGTGGAGACCCATAGTGCCAGGTCTTTTGTAGCCAGAGGTTCTGCCCCTTACTAGCTGTGTGACTGTCTTGAAATTACTGAACCTCTCTGTGTTCAGTCTCCTTATCTGCACACCAGGGGCAACGGGATCAGCCTCACCGGGGTTTGTGAAGGATTCAGACTTGTCTGTGCAGTGCCAGGCTGCGTGTGCAGCAGTGCTGATCCCTTTGCTTCACCCTGACTCTGGGGACCCAGCGCTGGGACCCGAGGGTAGAGTATGGCAGATGGTCACAGGGCTGCAACTGGGAGGTCAGGGAGGTGGCCCAGCTGCCCACACAAGTCAGGAGGGCTGCTCACATTGGGGGAGGCCTTGCTGTGTGGTTTGCAACATTCATTTTTTTTTAATACCTTCCCTGTCTCTTCACAGCAACCCTGGAAGGCAGGTGCCATTGCTGGCCTCATTTCACAAATGAGAAGGATGAGGCAGAGGGATGGAGCAACTTACCTCTTAAACCAGCAAATGCCTCACAAAACCAGTAAGTGCTGGCACTGGGATTTCAACTAGGGTGAGCCTACGCCCTTAAGCACCCCTCTTCAAGTGAGGCCCAAATGCCCAGTTCTTCCCTGGAATCCAGACAGTAATTCCTTCACCTCCTCAGGAGGACCCTGGTCAGGGCCCAGTGTGGGACCTGGGTGGAGCCTCTGGGTGGTGGGTAGAAGCCCAGGCCCAGCCGCCCCATGTCCAGGCAGCTACAGTGATGCCATCTCTGAGGGATGCCTGTGGCCCCGTCTCCCTCTCCATATAGTGAGAAAACTGCTTTCAGGGAAGGGGATGAGCCGTTGCTCATGGCATGCCAGGCTGGGAAATGCCCTCTTGGACATCACAGCCCACAGCCCCAAGCCCAGGATAGGATTAGTATCTCCAGAACCCCAGGAAGAGGCCCTAGAGTACCCAAACCTTGGCTGTATCAGGATCAAAATACAGATTCTTGTGTCCCCAACCCCCAAGAGTCTGGTCCAGAAGTCACAGATGGATGGGCCAGGCCAGGGACCTATTTTTTTTTTCAAATACCAGGCACCTCTCCGTTATCCCCAGCGCCCTGGGAGATTCTGGCTCTCCACACCAGACAAAACATCCAAGGACTTATTCCTGACCCGAAGAGCTTCTAACACCTCTCACCTAACCTGAACTGCAGCCTAAACATCTAACCTGAAACCATGACACATCCCTGAAGAGCTAAAAAAAACATGTATAAACAGACACTGATGTTGGGCCCTCCCCAGGCCAACTCAACCAGTATCTCAGAAGCTGGGGCCCTAGAATTGGAATTTTTGTAATCTGAGAACCACTACCCCAAACCTGACAACATTTCGATTCTTCACCACGGGAGGCTGGTGGGGGGCCCTGAAGAGCTGCTCTGTCTTTAATTCCCGCTGTGCCCCTCTGTCCAGGCAGCGGGTGGGTGGATGCGGGCGGGTGGTGTGGTCTTCAGGCAAGGACCTTCACCAGGGAGGAGAGAAGAGGGTGGAGCCCTGGCTATCTGGAGGGCAGGCTGGACTGGACTGTGGGGAGGCTGTGTCCTCTGAGAGGAGTTCTCGTGTCCCTTGCCAGGACAGAATGGAAACTGAGGAACTGGGAGGCAGGACTGCATTTTGGGGGAGACGGCGTGGGGAGCAGTGGCCAGGCACTGGCACTCAAGGTCTCTACTCCTGCCCAAGGAAGGTCGAGCACTCCTAGAACAGCTTTCACAGAAGCTCAAGGAAGGCAATGATAATAATAATAGAGACAATAATATGTTTTTAAGGGGAAGAACATAAGCATGCTCATGCAGAAAAGACCAGAATGGTGCCCCCAGCAAGCACACCAGCAACAGCCCGTTTCTCACCTGTGCTGAAGGCACCACTTGCGATGACCAAAACTGAAACGCTGTTCCCTTTGAAAGCCAGCGTTCATGTCCACTCCTGCAGTGGCCACCCTCCTCCTACGCGTCGCTCTTCCTGCTGGAGGGGACGGCTTGCCTGGCCAGGGCCTCCTGAGGATCCTCCATGAGCTAGGTCGAGGCTGCTGGGTGTGCGCCTCGAATCCTGCAGGGAATGGTTGAAAAACACAGTCAAAGAGCTTTCTCGGTCCACTTCCTCAGTCACAGAACAACCTCTGCCTGGTCCCAGGAGGCCCAAGCCCCCAAATCCTTCCAAGCTTTTCTTGGAGCAGGGCCAGGTGCCTGTGTCCCCCTGCCTTGCACCCAACACTGAGCCTCTATTTCTTCACCAGCGTGGCAGCAGGATTCTAAGATGGCCCTCAAGACTTCCTGTCCCCCTGGTGCACAGGTCCTGCATCATCTGAGAACTGTGAATACCACGGACAGTTAGGTCATGTCATAGGGCATACAGCTGACCTTAAAATGGGGACGTTATCTGGGCCTGATTTAATCATGAAAGCCTGTTAAAAGCAGAGTCTTCTCCGGCTAGTCACTGAAGAAGAAGTCAGAGGGATAGAACTGGGAGGAGGACCCGTGCCCTCGCTGCCTTGAAGACCAAGGCTGGTGGAAAGGACCCGCGGGCAGCCTGCCGGAGCTGAGGGCACAGCAGAAAGCCAGACCTCAGTCCCACAGCTGCGAGGAACTGGATTATGTCAACACCTTGAATGAGCTTGCAAAAGCAGAGTGTACCCCAGAGCCTCCAGACGAGAAATCAGCCCACGCGCCGAGACCTTGATTCAGCCCTGAGCAGGGAATCCAGCCACTCAGGGCCACAGCTGGGGCCTGCAGAACTGAGCTAACACGTGGGTGTTGTTCACAGCCACCGAATGTGAGGTAACTTGTTACACAGCAAGGGAAAACTAATAGGACTTGTAAGAGTGACTCCTAGGCGGGCAGGGGGAGAATTAGATACAGTAATAGACTTAAAAGCACATTGTATTTCCCAAATCACTGAACAAAAGTATCCAGGGCCGAGGGAGGCCTGGTTCAGGGCAGGAGCCCAATAATGGTTACTGAATGAGCAGGTGAATGAGTATCAGTTATCTGTTTTTAACCGTCAACTTACCAGGCTGTTGTAAGGACCAAATAAGAACATTCGGGGAAAGTGCTTCCTAAACGACAAAGCCTGAGTTGTTTTAGTCGATCACGGTGTGGCGTGTCGTATCCACGCTGCGGCGTGTCGTATCCACGCTGCACTCTCCTCAGACTATGCTCTGGTCTGCCTGCTCCACGCAGTGTGGCGGGATGGCTGAGAATGTAGCGTCTAGGGCCAGGATACCTGGGTTCAAGTCCAGCCCTTCTATTTATGAAAGTTGCTTGGCCTTGCTGTGCCTGAGAAAGGGGTCTAAGAAGGACAAGTACCTCCTGGGGTCTTCCTGAGTCTGCAGGACGTGCAAAGGGCCTGGAACAATGCCTGGTATGACCCACGTAATTGTTGTGAATATTATCTGAGTGGAGCCCAATAATCTGGGTCTGGAGTAACCTGCACACGGGTTTTGGGCACCATACCTTTTATTAACACAGCCTTGGAATAGTCAGCGTTTGGCAACCAGATTCCTACAGAACATACAGGTCACTGAAGCCACACTGCTGTCCCCTCCTTCCGCACCTGCTGCTATGGAACCAGCCAGCCCGTCCTATCCCAGGGCAGCGCCGCACCACCACACAGTGGAGCGGTTGGCCTTGCTCTGTGAATCCCGGCTATCAGTTCCCGATTCTGTTGTCCAAACCATCCAAACTTTTCACTACTCTGCGGGTTTCCCTTGTCCCCAGATATCTGACCTTAGGCCCTGCAGGACATCACAGTTATCAATCCAAGTGGCGGTGCTCTATTCCTCCCAGTGTAGAAACACTGATTTCTCAGAACATGCTGTTCTACAAACACAGTCCACAATTTCCTACCTCCAAGCCTTTGCTCAGGCAGTTTATTCGGCTTGGAATGCTACTTCCCTTCCCCATGCAAAAGGCTTAGCCAGCTCCCACAAATCTGGACCTAAGTTCTGCCTCCCCAGGGTACCCAGAGCACATTTGCTACGCCTTTCCTTAAGAGCACCCACTGTGCACAGAGACTCTATGAGCTCAAAGCCCTTCTAGATTGCACACAGCTTGGGCAGGGTCAGTCTGATTCATTCCACCTCCCCTAGTACAGCATCCACACAGTATAGAACAATTCTCTATAGCATCTAATTTGGTTCATCCATTTAACAGATGTGCATTCAGTGCCTATTTGGGGTCAGGCCAGGTCGTAGGTACCAGGGATAAAAGATGGCAAAGATTCAGTCCCTGCCTTCAAGGGGATCACAGTGAGCTAGTCAATTTTGATAGTGTCTGAATATGAGAGAGAGAGGGAGAGAGAGAGAAAGAAAAAAGAGAGAGGGAATATTTCAAACAAAGGGAGTAGTGTAGGAAAAGGCAGAGGAGCCCAAAATGGCCAGGATGTTCAAGAGATTGCAGGCTGTCCATTCGGCTGGAGGTGAGGGGCAGCGACAGTAGCTGAGGGAGGGGCTGGCAGGGGCAGAGCATGAAGGGTTGGACAGATGAAGCGACTTGGACGTGGCCGTGCTGTGGAGCAAGGCCATGAAATGGCTTCAATCAGTGGGTCATGCGGCCACGATGAGGGGCTAGGCTCGAGGAAAAGACAAACCAGGTGGGACTTCTGCAGGAGCTGCAGGCATAAGGCCGGCGTATCCTGAGCACCGACTGTGCCCAGTCTTCTCTTCCATGGTAGGTCTGAGAGCCTCCCTGCCACACCCATGTCCAGGTCACCGGAAAATGTCACACACACCTGAGGGTGTGGAGAGCAAACTGAGCCCATTTGTCTGCCTCTTTCTTCTCCCTCAAATGCCACTGAAATGTACAAATAGGAACAGATCCATAGTAGCACCAGCTGGCCGGAAAGTCCAGGGGAAAATAGACAAGTGGGAGTGACAAGAAATCTAATCAGAACTAGGCTGGCCTCACCTAGCCTGGGCAGGGAGGGCGCACCTGCCAAACACCCAAAACTGGTTCAGAGGCAGGACCCGCGACAGGGCAGGCTGGAGGAGACTCCCGAAACCCAGAAAAAAAAGTGAATTCTCTGGGTTTCCAAAAAGACCAAAGTGGGAGTTGGCGGCAGGGGTGGGGGGGGGTACAGGGAACAGAGTCCACCTACCTACCCCCCACACCTGTCTTCAATTGCATGCTTTGACTATCCCAGGAGCCTCCAGCCCTGGCAAAGGGCTTGATTGTTCATTACAGAAACTTCCTGAAGGATCCATTCACTCTTCAATCAACAACTGGTGCCCTAAGATTCTTTGAATCTCTTGCCTTGTCTCAAAATCCTTCACCTCACTACTTCCACCAGTCCTGGCTTACCGTATCATGTTCCTTATGCAGCCCTAATCAAGCCCACCCGAAAGGCAACTTCCTATTCTTAGTGCGCCCAACCTCACCTCCCTTCTCCGGGACATGCCAAAACCCCGTGGAGGTGATGCTCTCTCTCCACCAGGTCAGTAATACACTCGGCTTTGTCTTATCAACAACTTGTGTTGATATCTGGGGAGCTGGCATTTGACAGTCTCTACAAAAATGTTGAGAATCAAATTGACATTGGACTTAATATCTGCATCATTAACTGCTGGAAAGCAACAGGACAAAGACCTCCAAGCTTTGAGAAAAAAGGGTTAAAACCCTTAGATCTGTTCCTTAGCCAAGCCTCAAAGCCAAAGAGAGCACTAAAATAGTATGCTGTCCACTTATCTTTTCTTTAAAAAAATTACTCAAGGAATTACTCCAACAAAATAAAATCTGTACCAGCGTAAGTAATTCAAGAAAGGGCAAGACGATACACAAGAAACAGTGGGAATAACAAAAGCAGAAAAATGTATAGTCAAATCTAAACAAGTGTTGATAACTATGATCACATCTTGTTGGAAATTAGATACCATTTAATTCTTGACATTAATAAGGAAGTATTTTTTATTTAACACTAACCATTTCTAGAAGAAAAATAAGATGCAGATCTTTTAAGTCACTGTGTCTATGGAAGGGAGAAAAACAAAGAAATTTCAATTAATTTAGTATGAGTTAGGGAAGGAAAAGTTAAGCAGGAAAGAAAAAAAGTATAATAAACAAAAGACAAAAAATAAGATGACAAAAGTAAGGCCAAACATATTAATGATACGATAATGTGAATGAATTAAATTACTTTATTTTAGGTCAAGAGACCAGGCTAGGTAGAAGAAAAAAAAATCCAGCCGTATGCTGTTTGGAAGTAACACACTTAAAACAAATTGACAAAGAAAGATTGCAATCAAAGAAATGGTAAAAAGACACAACAGGTAAAATGGTAACAAAAAGAGTACAGGAAAATCAATGTTAATATCAGACAAAATGCAAAAACGTTAAATAGACTAATGTGGGGCATTTTATTTGCTAAAGGGCCTATTTCTCCAAGAAGACACAAAAATCAAAAACATTTATCTCTCCCTGAATAACAGAACAACAAAATGTTTGAAATAAGACATTCTTAGAACCACAAAGATAAGGTAAAGAAAGAACAGTAAATGTCTTAAGCATTATTACCCAAAACTGATGGCGCAAGTAACCTCCAAATAAGAATATGAAGGATTTGAAGACATAGTTAGAAGATTAACTTAACATATATTCAAGAAAAAGAGAAAACACCTTTTTCTCAAATGTCATCTTACTAGACTGAGAGAAAAATCTCAAATTCCAAAATGCACACATTGTACAGATCAAAGCCTCAGTTCTTAATGAAATAGAAGTAGAAATTAACAAAGAGCAAAAAATAAAAATAAGGAAACTATGCATATGACAATTTAAAAATGCTTTTCTAAGTAGCTCTTGAATCAAAGAGGACAGAAAAACTGAAATTGTAGGATAATCATAAATGTACAACATTGAGAACGCCACTTTTCAAAATCTATAGAATATAACCAAAGCTGCAACTAGAGAAAAATACAAACCTTAAATGCTTTCATGATAAAATAAGAAAGATTAGAGCTAAACAAATTAAGCATATAACCCAAGAAGCTAAAACCAAATAAATCAAAATAACCTAGAAGGAAGAAGTGAATAAAACAGAAAACAAAGATAGATGAATAAGAAAATGACAATGACCACAACAGAAGAAATAGAAATCCGCAAACCAGTTCTCTGAGAAGACCAACGAAATGGACAAATCACTGCACATCTGACTTTCCCTAAAGAGCTGGGTCACAAATAAGCATTCAGAAAGGGGAGATGAACATATACATGAAGATTTTTAAAAATTTAAGAGAATTTAGTTTATAATTTTATGTCAATGAATTTAAAAAATTGATGATTTTCTAGAAAATTATAAATTGCAAAACTAGAGAAGAAGGAGAAAACCTAAGTAGACCCCAATAACTACAAAGGAAACAGGAAAAGGATGTCAAACATGGAATTCCAAATTAGCAGAGAAAGAATGGATTATTTAAATAAAAGAACTAGGACAACCGGATGGGTGTCTATTCATTCAATAAGCATTTATTACGGGCCTACTCTGTGTCAGGCACTGTTCCAGGCCCTGGGAATTCAGCAGTGAGCAAAGAAGTAAAGCTCCTTGCCCTTGTGGAGCTGAGAGTCCAGCAAGGGGAAGGGACCATAAACAAACAAGCAGATACAACAGATGACATGGCAAATGGCGGTGGGCGTCACGAAGAAAATTAAGCAATGAAATGGGATGTAGAGTGAGGAAAGGTGAAGGATGCTATTTGAAGTAGAATACATGCACTTTACATACAGAAATGTATACAGTTTAGCGATACAAACATAATATAATGGATATACAATGCAAATACATGGAAAATATCAGAACTGTTAAACTAGTTATATAATTTAGTGTTAGAAAATAACTTGTAAACCCTGAACTGAACCTCAGGGCTCCTAAGAGAAAAGATTAATAAATCTGACCACATGAAAATATTAAGTGCTACATATAACAGAAGACCCCATCAACAGGCAAAAAGCAAATGAAAGATGGGATAAAAATATTTGCAACATATATATAAAAATAAGTCAACATCCATAATATGCAATAAGCATCCACAAAACAATAATAAAAGACATGTAGTCAATAAAATGGAAAGAGGAAATAAACAGATCATTATTTACAAAATAAAAATATCTCATAAAGATATGCAAAAGATATGGCCTCCTTAATATTAATAGACATAAGTTAAAAGTCAGTATCTTCTTTTTCCAGTTGGTTAGCAAAGAAGAAAATGATTGCTATCATCAAGTGTTGGAAAGAAAGAATAGCCAAAGAACACTTCTCAAACACTGCTGGTAGGGAGCAGATTAAGAGATTGTTTTTTTTTTTTTTACCGTATCTACCAAAATTTATGTTGACTCTGCAGCTTTGCAGGTGTGCACACACATCATCATGCAAACACACACAAATCGCAGGTGTGGATGATCGCTGCGGCACTGTTTTCAACAGTGGACGTGGAAGCGGCCTTCATATCCATCAGCAGGGAATTAGTTTAATAAGTAAATGGCGATAAATCCACCTAATGGAATAGCAATGGGACAGTAACTTTTCTTGAAGATAAACGTAGACGCTTAGCAGTAATAGAGGTTCATTATGACTTTGTCTACGTGTAGAGCAGAAGCTTCAGCACTTCTCACTCTTGGTCACCGTTCCCCTTCACAGCCTGCTGGATGGGATGGAAGGCGCCACTGCTGTTCCCATTTTCCACCTGAGACCTAGAGAGGCTCAGAGGCCTGACCAAGTGGTGAACCTTTGGTCTGTCTGACCCCAGGGCCTGCACTCTCAGCAGCGAGGCATTTCCTCTCAATAGGATGGAGAGAAGCAAAATCACAGACACACACACATCTGTGCCGCTGTGACTGCGAGACAGGACTTGGAGATACACACCAAGCTGTCAGCTTCTCCTGGAGGGGACTGTACGGAGAGTGAGGTTTGGAAAGAACATTTTCTTCTTTACACATTTCTATACTGTTCCTTTTTTTTTTTTTTACAATAAGCATGTTGTTCAATTTTATAATTTGAACATGATATAAAATTATGTAGACAGAAAATAGAATGGTGGTTGTCTAGAGCCGGGGGCAGGGAGGGATGGGGAATTAGTGTTTAATGGGTTCAGAGCTTCAGTTTTACAAGATGAGAAGAGTCATGGAGATGGATGGTGGTGATGGGTACGCACTGTTATGAATGCATTTAATAACATTGAATTGTACATTTAAAAATAGTTAAGATGATGAATTATATGTTATGTGTATTTTATCACAATAAAAAAATGGAAAAAAGTGATATAAAAGTGTCTTTTGGCCAGGCACAGTGGGTCATACCTATAATCCCAGCTCTTTGGGAGGCTGAGGCAGGAGGATCACTTGAGGTCAGGAGTTCAAGATCAGCCTGGGCAACACAGTGAGACCCCATCTCTGTGAAAAATAAAAAGTCAGCTGGGCATGGTTGTACGTGCCTGTAGCGCCAGCTAATTGAGGGGCTGAGATAGGAGGAAGATTTGAGCCCAGGAGTTCAAGGTTGCAGTGAGATACGATGTGTCACTGCACTCCAGCCTGGGTAACAGAGTGAGACCCTGTCTCTAAAAAAATATAGTGTCTTCCTTTTAGAAAACAGTTGAATAGGGAAGAGCTACATCTGCAGCACCCACTCATGCTCTCCACTCCCACCAAAGCACCACAGCGAGGCCTTTGCTACCAGGTGGCAGGAGCCCCACATCTGGCCTGGGCATCAGCGGGTGGCATCACTGCAGCTGATGAAGGGTTAAAGAAAAACTCAGATGCCTGCAGGGGCCAGTCTCACTGCAAGTCACAACACAGCTACTTTCCAAGGGCTGGTGAGGAGGCCCAGGGCGGTGGCGGGCTGGGGGGCAGCCTTTGGGCCTTACCTCCGGATCCCTGAGAAGGAGGAGGGGAAGACTGGCTCTGAGGCCCCCCGCCACCCTCCTGACACGCAGCCCACGCCTCCACTCTGAACAGGACATCCGTAGACGGGGCCACGGAGCCAGCACATGAGAAGCTGAATTTAATCTGCTTGTGGCAAGCACCTGTGGGATGAATCTTTCTATTTTCAATTTTATTTACTATTGTGGTCTATGGACCAATAAGAAAACATGAAAATCCAAGCCACTGGGACGCGCATGGCAGAATCATAAGGAATAATCCCAGTGGACTACACTGGAATACTGGCAAGTGGGAGAGGGAACAGGGAGGATCGCTGGCATGCCTCTTTTACCCAGTGCCACGGAAGGAGCGTGGGATAGCACGGAGTCAGCCTTGACATCACCAGAAGGATGTGGGTTCTGTCCCTGGTTTTATCTGTTAATAGCCGTGTGACCTCAGCTGAATTACTTAACCTCTCTGAGCCTCACTTTCCCTATGAGTCAGAAGTGAAGAGTATCACCCCTCCCTGGGTTGTCATGTGGGTCAGATGAGACAAAGTGTGTGTGAGATTAGCATGGGCCTAGCATACAAGAGGCACTCAATAAATGCCCATTCCCTTCTTCAGTTATGGTGGGAGATCTTCCAAGGTTCCCTCTCTCTGTCAGTCTCTCCTCCCTCTGGCTCCTGTTTCGGGGTCTGGGGTCAGCTCTGGAGGTTCCCTGTCCTCTTCCCTGCGGTCAGTCTTCGGGATCTCCCTTTCCTGGGGTGCTCACCTCTGCTTCAAATGCCTGGGCTTCGGCCTGAGAACGCTGTCACGTGCATCTGGCAGTAGGGAGACTGCTCTGGGATCCTCCCTGATCCCTGGCTGTGTTCCCCAGACGAGAGGCTTCTCACTCACATGGTGGCTGACTCATGGGTGAGTGAGCTGTCCCCAGCAAGGAGAACAGGCAGACAGAAACGCAAAGGAGCTCAGAGTCTTTGATAGGGACAAGATATGCTTTGAGGGTACCTAGGAAATGTTTTCCAGGAAAGGCAGGAGGTTTAAAAATAGAGGATGGTGAGACATTTCCATTTGTACAGAGGACAGAAAGAGGAAGTTCAAGTGCAAGGCAATGGATTCCACTTAGTGACAGGCAGGAAGATCCTGCCCCATAAATTCTGCATTTATTGGGATTATGCAGAAGAAATGTTCATGGTTTTCAGGCACTAAAGGGAAAAGGAAGGGAGATCCTGCTGGGGTATGGAGGGCCCAGCCCAGGAGTTGAGAATTTGGAGGGGGAAGAGGAGGAGCAGCGGAGACCAGATAGGCTGCACTTTGAGGTCAAGGTGTCGACAGCTGCCAGGGGAGTCGCTTCCTGCCATAGCAGGCCGCGCCTCATGAGGGGCACAGAGAGAACACCTTCTCCCCTCGTTGAGCACCAGAGAAAGCCCACAGGACTGCCCCACGTTTGAGGTCCAGCTGCATCCAGCTAAGGGACCTTTGACGAGATACTCCCCATCGCTGAGCTAGACGCCAGGATGCAAAGGTGAAGAAGGCCTGGCCCCTGTCTCAGGGTGTTACAGACCTAATTAGCAAGACAGGCAAAAAGGTGATTGCAGCACTTTCACCCAGGGAGCCCCAAACCTCAGCTGCTTCCCCTCAAGAAGGCTTATAACATCTTCCCAGTTTGTGGAGACAGAAGCCAGGGGTAAGAAAGGAACCCAACATGTACTGAGTGCCTACCATGTGCCAATGTTGCCCCTATATTGTCTCATTGTCACACTAATGCCGTGGGCAGGCTCCATTATCACCATCTGATAGCTGAGGAAACTGAGGTTTTGAAAACAGAGAGATGTGGACAGCCTGGAATAGCAGAAGGAGATAGGGCTTTGGCATTACACAAAACTGGACACAACCAGTCACTGTGTGGCCTTTGTCAGGTCATTGAACACCTGTGAGGCTCAGTTTTCTCATCTCTAAAATGGGAACAATAGTGCATGCCCTGGGCCAGTGTAAGAATTAAATCACATAGAGTCAACTTTCCAAAAAATGAGACCGTCTCCCTTTTCCTCTTCTGGTTACTTTCAACTGTTTAGCTTTACTTATATTTACAATTATTGTGTCTTCTAAAATAAGAAGATACCAGATCCCATAAGAAAATGGCTGCCATTTATTTACAGAAAAGCAAGTCGAGACCTCGGGAGATCCCAGAGAGTGCAGAACCTCAGTCCCAATGGAGGGGTGGGGGTGCAGTAATTGCTGCCTACTGAGAAGACTGGGATAACGGGGTGTGTGTTTTTGGAGGGAGAAGCGCTTTCTACCCCCACGACAGCTGCCTCCTTAGCTAAGAGGGGAAGCCTGGTGAGCCGGGGCCCTCCAGAGACCCAGCCGAGCTTCTGGTCTGGATTCCAGCCTGCCCCCACCCCCACCAGCTCGGAGTGTCAGCCAGACAGAAAGGCTGTGCCAAAGGAAATTGCTTGCTACAGGGCCCACTTGGCCTGCTGTGGTGTTCTTCCTTTTTTTGGACTTTGTGGCTGTTTGAGTGGGTACCTTTTTCCATAGCAAGTTTCCATTGCATCAGTTATTTACATTGTCACCACCTATATGTGGGCTTCGGTTTCAAACAGGTGAACAGGTCCTGTGGGGCTGTCACAACTCACAGGGGGTGACCTGCAGCCCACGGTCAGTGCTCTGAGCCAGCTCTGACCCTGGCAGGGTCACTCTTAATCTGTTCAATCCCTTGGGGAAGACATTTTTAGGGAGAGACCTAAGAGAATTTGAAAGTATGGGCTCCAGGGTTCGAAGCCTGCCTCCCCCACTTCCTAGCTATGCATTTACCTAGCACCTCTGGGCCTCCGTGAACTAATCTGGAAAGCAGAAATAATAGTAGCACCTACCTGGCTGGATGTGGGGGAGGACTCAATCAGTTTATACACACAAAGTGCTTAGAGCGGTGCCTGCCCAAAGCCTCAACACGTGTCAGTAAGTATGCATAAATCCTCTTTGCCACCACCTTAGCTCTGACCCGTGTCCGTGCTCTCGCCCAGACCCACGCACACCGGCGTCTGTCTGAACTGCCCTGCCCAGCCCGCCTGTCCGTAGAGCCAGATAGACTGTGCTGACAGCCAGCTCTCACCGTGCCGCTCCCTGTCCCGAATCCTAACTCCTTCACTGGGTCCCCCTGGAGAGTGACGTCTATGCTTGTGATCTCCTTCCCAAACACGCCAGGCTGCCCCAGACATCTGCACTCCCCTGCAAACCCCTGCGCTTGCCAGACTGTGTGCTCAGGGATTTCATGCCTCTTTGCAGTTCTCTCTCTGTCTGGAATGTTCTCCTCCATTTTATCGTGGCCATATCCAACCCACAAAAGCTCATGTGAGCCCAGCTCATGCACCACCTCCTCCACGAAGCCCTCCATGACCCTCCCCTCTCCGGCCAGAAGTGATCTCTCACTAACAGGTTTGGTCTCTGCTGTGGCGCTTACCTCCCCCGCCCTGTGTGTGTGGAATATGACACAGTACATGCACACGCTCTGTCGGCATCACAGACAAACGCGTGATCTTTGAGGACAGGATTAGGAAGTGTGTGATTCACCCGTGTCACTCACAGCACCTTGAGCATAATTGGCGGGCAACGGGTGAGTGAATAAATACTGAGTTCTCTCAAAGAGCCCTGGGTGACAGGGGAAAGAAGAATCTACAGCCCGTCAGCATCCACATGCTCTTCTTGGTTCTTCCCGAGAGACGCAGCGGACTGGGGTGTCACTGGCAGCCAGAACCCCAAGGAGCTCCTAGCTCCAACCCTGCCCGGGCCCCACTGCTCAGTCCCACAGCCCAGGACACCAGGAGGCCTGTCCGGGCCAGACTCTGAATCTCAGCACGGCGGCCGTGCATCAGGGCGTTTGTGAGCAGTCCAGGAGCTGGCACTGACTTCTCCTCTTCCTCATCCCCCACCTTCCACACGTCACCAGGTTCTCAGTGAACCACCTCCCTAAGTGTCTCTAAGCCTACGAGCTTCTCGCCACCCTACTGCCACCGTCTGGGCCAGGCTTTGGCATCTCTTGCCTCCCACCTGGCTTCCCCACATCACCCCTTCCTCTCTGGTCTCCCTCCATGCTGCCCAGAGCGGCATCTCTGCACCCCAGCTGCGGTTAGGCCACGGTGCTCCTTAACCACTTGTGATGCCCGATGACTGCCTTTAGAAACTCAGACTCCCTAGGAAGGGGTCGGGGGTTCTCCCTTCTCCAGTGCTCCTACCCCTCCACCCGGAGCTTTGCCCTGACGCCAGCCACACTGCCTTGTGGTATTTCTCCTCCTGCAAGTCAGTCTTCCCTGCAGACAGGGAGCGCTTCAGGGCAAGAACAACACGTACTGTCTGTACCTCCCGTGCTTAGCACAGTGCTTGGCATGCAGTCTGCCCTCAGTGAAAGCACGCTGAATGAATGAGCGGATAAATCACAATGAATAAACACGCCACCCACCACGGCCTGCCTTCCAGGGTGTTGCCCTGACATCGCCACACTTGGGACCTCACTTTCCAGGACCAGGCAACAGGTGAATTTGTTAAACCGGCAGGTCCGCGGTCTGCGTAGAGAAAGGGCTCTCCCAGGGTACCTGGCATCCCTCTGTCTGCTCTGCAGCGCCAGGAACCCCTCACGGCCTGCGGTCAGCAGGGCAGATGCTTGCCTTTGTGTCGGCCTGGGAACTGAGAGATTGGCGGAGGCTTTGGGGCAGTTCCAGAAGGAGGGGAAGGAATCTGAAGGACGTTCCACCTCTGGCCACTCTGTGCCACGATCTCCCGTGTTGTTGCCTTCCTCTCTACCCACCCGGCTCGCCCCCTCCCCAGATCATGCCCACCTTCCTATCCTTTTCCCATCCTCTGTCCCTCACCGGACCACCCCCTGTCACCTGATCGAGCTGTCTCTACCTATTGTTCTTTAAATAGCTAAACTCCCAGAACTATGAGGCAGTACGAAGGAGGAGGGCCGGTGGACAGGACTTGGGATTTGATCACAGCACCGCCATTAACAGGCCCTGTGACCAACAACAAATCACGTTCCCCTCCAAGCCTCAGTTTCCCCTTCCAGCAAACCAAAGACCTGAACAATCCCATCTCTAAGAATACCTTCTGTTCCAACTCCCTGTCAAGTGGTGGATTTATTTATCAGCCAAAATAATTCTTCCTAATTAAAAGAAACACATAAACAAACAGAGAGAACCACATGTCTTTCTCTGCTCCTCCTGAAAACCAGGATGTGTCTCAAATTCTGGGAATATCAGGTAGATCCCCCTCTGATCCTTGAAGGAATGTCCCTATTTGGTGGCAGTTTTCCTGTCCATATAAATTAGGGATTTAAAACACACCCAGGTATCTGTTCTTTCTTTTGACTTTAATAATTGGATGATATAGGGCTTTGATCATTCTCGTTTTGCAGAGTGAGGCTCAGGGAGATGAGGGCCTTGTCCAAAGTCCCCCAGCTAGTGTGAGGGAGAAGTGGAACTGGCCCTGAGGACAT
>CAUYSK010006128.1:0-21431 GCA_963575035.1 Avahi laniger
AGGCTGAGGCAATAGAATTGCTTGAGCCCAGGGTTGAGGTTGCTGTGAGCTAGGCTGACGCCACGGCACTCTAGCCTGGGCGACAGAGTGAGACTCTGTCTCAAAAAAAAAATAATAATAAATCTAAGAAAATGTCAGATAGTTCTTATTCAAATCAGTGTGTATTGTTAGTTTGCTAGACACTCATTTTTAATTGAAAGACATAATACAAGCGAGATCCATTATTTTAGGCTGCTTGGTTTGAGTTAAGTTTCAGTACATATTAAAGTCAGATGTTAACTTTAGTCACATTTATGTAGCAATCTTTAACATTAAAGAATATAAGTATTTGAATCAGATGATAAAGTAAAAGCCTGGCAAAAACAATCCTGTTGACATAAATGACAGGATCAAATAATCTATGAGATGGTTAGGCTAGGAAAGTCAATAATTGATCTTTGGCCTTCGACAATAATTTCTTAATTTGGACTTGGAAATGAATAGGAAAAATATAGGCCCTTGTTTTTTTATTTTCAGTGGATTGTTCCTTTTTTTTTTTAATTCAGAGATTTTGGGGGCTGACTCAAATTTAGTTGAATTGGAAAAGGCACTATATATTATAGCTTTTAATATTTAATCTGACAAATAACTGGACAAGAATAGTTATATTATGTAGCCATATATACATATATTACATAGGATGTCAGTTAAAAATAATTTTAGTCACATCCTTTTTTTCCCCTCCAATTACATCTCTTAGGGCCAAAACAATTAAGAACACAGTTTGTGTCAATGTAGAGTTAACTGCTGAACAGTGGAAAAAGAAGTATGAGAAAGAAAAAGAAAAAAATAAGATCCTGCGGAACACCATTCAGTGGCTTGAAAATGAACTCAACCGATGGCGTAATGGTAATAACTTAAGAATTTGTCATCTTAGGTTTGTTGGATACAGAGTTGAGCTAATTTTTAAATTTGAGATTTTGACATGATTGTTAATGAAAATAATAGGCCAGGTGCCGTGGCTCACGCCGATAATCCCAGCACTTTGGGAGGCCAAGGTGGGAGGATTGTTTGAGACCACAAGTTCTAGATTAGTCTGAACAACATAGTGAGACCCTCATCTCTACAAAAAATTTTTTGAAAGCAGCCTGGTGTGTTGTCCTAGCTGTAGTCCTAGCTACTTGGGAGGCTGAGGTGGGAAAATCTCTTGAGCCCAGAAGTTTTGAGGTTATAGTGAGCTATGATTGTGCCACTGCACTCCAACTTGCGTGACAGAGTGAGACCCTGTCTCTGAAAGAAAGGAATGAGAAAGAAAAGAGTGGGCGCGGTGGCTCACACTTGTAATCTCAGCACTCTGGGAGGCTGAGACAGGAGGATTGCTTGAGCTCAGGAGTTTGAGAGCAGCCCAAGCAAGAACGAGATCCCATCTCTACTAAAAATAGAAAAAATTAGCCGGTGTGGTGGTGTGCACCTGTAGTCCCAGTTACTCGGAAGACTGAGGCAAAAGGATCGCTTGAGCCCCCAGGAGTCTGAGGTTGCTGTGAGCTAGGGTGATGCCACAGCATTCTAGCCGGGGCAACAGAGTGAGGCTCTGTCTCAAAAAAGAAAGAAAAAGAAAAGAACAAAGCATGTCCATTGTTAACTTTTTATGCATTTATGCATTTAGGAATCATCAGAAATGAATAAAATCTTTTATATTAAATTTTGATTTTACCTGAAATAATAAGTATAGAGGCATTGAGGCCAATTAGGAAGTCACAAGATGGTAAGATACCTCAATTAAAATGGAAATAATAAAATGACAAGATTTGGTGACTGAATTTAGAAGAATGGAGGAGGGCAAAGAGAATTTTAGCTGTTCAAATCTCAGGGACTGAATAGATAGGAAAGTTGATAAGAGATGCTGAAATTGAATGAGAGAGCAGCATGGTAGAATAGGATTCTCCGGAGATCACCCCATGCAGAAACATCTGTTTGAATAACTAATCCACACAGAAAAATACCTTTGCAAGAGCTAGGGAAACCAGGTGAGCAATTGCAGTACCTGGTTGTGGCACAATAATAAGAAAAGCTACATCAAAGAGGGTAGGAAGGATAGTTTTACGTTACCCACATTATCTTTCTGCCAACCCCAGGCAGCACAGCATGGAAAGAGATATTGTCCATTTTGGGGAAAAAAGAAAGTGAACACAGGACTTTGCCTTGGAGCCCACCATGGTCCTACCACAGTAGAACCGGTCCAGTGGGAGCCTGCAGTTCAGGGTTGAGGCCTTCAAGGCAGACTTCATCTTAGACTTCAGTGGCCCTGGACTTCTGGCCTGTTCAGCACTGTACCACTGCAGTGGCCCTGGGCTTCAAAACCATAACAGATGGCTTGCCTACAATCTTTGGATGGTCTGACTGTTGAAGGGCTTCTTCAGACAAAGCCGGTCCGTGAAGACTGGAATAGTACTTAGGTCTTCAAATGCGTAGACATCGACACAAGCCACAATGATCAAGAACAGTCAGGGAAGCGTGACATCACCAAAAGGATAAAATAAAGTGCCAGCATAGGCTCTAAAGAAATGGAAATGTGTGCACTACCTGACAAAGACTATAAAAAACTTTTAAGGAGGCTCGGTGAACTTCAAGAAGATACATAGAGACGGTTCAGTGAAATGAGGAAAACAGTAAATGACCAGAACAAGAAATTTAATGGAGACATTGAAATTATTTTTAAAAATCAAACAGAAATCTTAGAGCTGAAAAATACAATGAACAAAATGAAAAATATAGTAGAGATCATCAGCAGAATTGATCAAGCAGAAGAAAGAATGTGTGGAGTTCAAGACAGGTTATTTGGAAACATACAGTCAGAGAAGAAAAATAAAGGAAATTGAATAAAATTATAATTTGTTTTAGACATGTAGATTTTTATTAACCAATCTATGGTCTTATTTTAGGGGAGAAAGTGCCTATTGATGAACAGTTCGACAAAGAGAAAGCCAACTTGGAAGCTTTTACAGTGGATAAAGATATTACTATTACCAATGATAAACCAGCAACCACAATTGGAGTTACAGGGAATTTTACTGATGCTGAAAAAAGAAAATGTGAAGAAGAAATTGCTAAATTATACAAACAACTTGATGACAAGGTAGATATTGTTTGTTTTAGGTCTGTTTTGAGAATATTATTGATATAGGTGCTTTTTTCTAATTAATTTCAATATCGTGGGTACTTATGGTTATATATCTTTGGTTTCTGTTAACCTTTTAAAAATCACTGTATTAACAAAATGTAAAATAGTTTCAGATTCTGTGGAAACTGTATGAGGGCATATCCTTTTATTCCCTCTTTTTTAAGCTAATAGAACTTTCTAAAGAAAATTGGGCATTAAAGAGCCTTAATGATATGACCTCTTAAAATCAGGGATCTGAGGACCCTCTCAAAAGATGATACAAAAGACTAGGGGAAGAGAGTAGCATGGAAATCAGACGCTGCTTTGCTCATGTCAGTAATGTTAGTAGTGTGGGAAAAATTATGAACGGAACGCAGGGACAAGAGCAATAAAAAGACTAGAGGAAAATCATTTTTTTTAATTGATATTTTTAGTATTTTAAGTGAGATGGCAGGTACTGCGTAGTTACATGAGCATTATTTTCAGTATTAGCCTTAAACATGTTATTTTTTTTAGCATTTAAAGTATTCAATGAATAGCTTTCATAAACATAAGCCTTTTGTCTTACTGTGTGAAAAATAAGTTACACTTACTGATAATTCCTTCTGTTTTGTCATTTTCTTAAGAAAGATTAAAATACCTATGTTGAATTTGGAGAAACAGTTTCGAAGTATTTCTGGGGAAGTGGTGGTCTTACAACTTGTGTTGGGAAACTGTTAGAACCAGGTTGTGGGCTACATTGTTAACTGGGTATTAAAAATTCTAGGATGAAGAAATTAACCAGCAGAGTCAACTGGTAGAAAAACTGAAGACACAAATGTTGGATCAGGAAGAGGTGAGTTAAATAGTTTTCATATTGCTTCCAGAAAAGCTTTATAGTTTATCATTTTGATTTAAACATAAAAGATGAAGGAATCTGTAGCGCTCAGAATATGCTAATGCTTATATTTTAAAATTTTTTAAATATCTTCATGCTTTATTGTGGATATCCTACGAGATCTATACCTCATTATGGATTGAAACAAAGATTGTTTCTTTTTTATTTTTTTGAGACAGGGTCTCTGTCATTTGGGCTGGAATGCAGTGGCGCTATTGTAGCTCACTGCAGCCTTGAACTCCTGAGCTCAAGCCTGCCTCAGCCAGGACTACTATGGGTGTCACACACCACCATGCCTGGCTACGGTTTTGTTTTTGTTTTTTTCCTTTAAGAGACGAAGTCTCACTATGTTGCCCAGGCTGGTCTTAAACTCCTGGCCTCAAGTGATCCTCCTACCTTGGCCTCCCAAAGTGCTGGGATTATAGGTGTGAGCCACCATGCTTGGCCCCTGATTGTTTCTTTTTGAAGTTTGAGTTCCTTCTAATCTGAAGGGAAGAAAAACTTTTAATTTTTATTTACTTATTTCGAAGTACAATGCTGGTGTATCACCTTATTCTCCTCTAAACATTTTTTATTGATTTGTGGGCTGAAAGAATTTTAGATTCTCCCTCACTGAAAAATATTTACATATGGATATGAGGGAAGAAATATAAAAACATAAATGTTTATGTTTGCTTAAACCCAAGATGTAGGTCTAAAGGATTATAAGGAAAGAAAATATTGGTTTCTAAATCCAGTTGACTTTGTCTTTAATAATTGTATAATTTCGGGTATGACTTTTTATGGGAATGAGAATTTCTTCTTGGTTCTTCCACATTTGTCTTCTTGTCACCTACTTTGGACCCTTATTTTTATCTCTCTGGGCACAGCATAGGGATAATCAGTCCTTTATTTAAGGATTTTTGGGGGGTGGGGGAATGGAGACAAAGACGGTAAAGTTTTAATAGGAAAGAGTTTCTTTCAGTGAAATTAATCCTGACAAGATCATCTTTATACTTATGTCAGCAATAGCATTGTTTTTCAGAGGGACACCGTTGACATTTTGGGTTGGATAATTATGTTCTGTTCTGTGCATTATAGAACCTTTAGCATCCCTGGCCCCTACTCCTAAATGCTGTTAGCATCCCACCCCGTTTATAACACTCACACCCATTTCCAAATATCCTGCTGAAGAGACATTGACCTGGATGATTGAGTATCCTCCTCATCAGTCTTTTGGCTTCCCTCCAGTTCAGATTTTATATTTTTCTGAGGCATAGCACAGATGCCATCACTTCCTGCCCGTAGCAAATCTAAACTTTCAAGCAGCTCTTCTACACATCTAATTTCATGGTTCTATACACACCATTCATGGCCCTAGAATGCCATTTTCTTCTATTATATTAGTTTGCACGTGACTAAAATCTATCCTGACCATCTTCTCCATGAATATTCTCCAGAAATATCCTCCTTTTTATACTACTAAGCACTTTGTCTCATCCCTCTTGTGTGGCTCTTACATTCCATCTTGTATTGCACTTACTTTTGTACCTGTCTTCTCTTTGACTTGGGTTCCTCAAAGATAAAGTCTTAACTGGGTGCGGTGCCTCACACCTGTAACCCTAGCACTCTGGGACGCCAAAGTGGGAGGATCACGTGAGGTCAGGAGTTTGAGACCAGCCAGAGCAATTTTAGGACCCTGTCTGTACACAAAAATAGAAAAATGAGCCAGGTGTGGTGGTGTATGACATCTGTATCTACTTGGGAGGCTAAGGCAGGAGGATTGCTGGAGCCCAGGAGTTTGCGCTTGCAGTGACTATGATGACGCCACTGTACTCTAGCTGGGGTGAGAGTGAGTCTCTGTCTTCAAAAAAAAAAAAATATCAGAGTCTTTGACTTCCTTATTGTCTTTCAGCATCCAGCACTGTGCCTGAGTATAATAGGCATTCAGTAAATCTGTCGAGTAAATGTTGCCACACTTAATGGTATTCACATGTCACTCCATTTGTGCTTAACAAATGGTGAAACTTCATTGATGTTTTTTGGAAACCTGTATACTTTTGATAAAAATAAATATTTTACTCTTTCTTATAGCTTCTGGCATCTACCAGAAGGGATCAAGACAATATGCAAGCTGAGCTGAATCGCCTTCAAGCAGAAAATGATGCCTCTAAAGAAGAAGTAAAAGAAGTTTTACAGGCCTTAGAGGAACTTGCTGTGAATTATGACCAGAAGTCTCAGGAAGTTGAAGACAAAACTAAGGAGTATGAATTGCTTAGTGATGAACTGAATCAGAAATCGGTAGGATATAGTTTTGTTTTCATTCTTAATACTTTAGTACAAATATTCTTAATTTAAAAATTGCTTGTTACTTCTTTCTTTATAAGCCCAAGATTGATAGTATGAATTCTCCAGGGACTGGGGTCTCAATTTCCATTCCTTCTGTATACGAAGCCTTAGAGGTGGAGGAAGACAAGTTATCTTTTTAGTTCCTAAAGGTCTGTTAATTATCTAATTTAAATGCTATTTTAAAAGATGTTGCCACTTCTGATGTTAAAGGAAAAAAATTAAGTTACCTTTAGTTGCTCAGTAAAGCTGAGTTGGATCATGTCTAGTTAGATGATTTTTCTTTTTTTTTTTTGGGACAGAGTATCACTCTGTTGCCCCAGCTAGAGTACCTTGGCGTCAGCTTACAGCAACCTCAAACTCCTGGGCTCAAGGAATCCTCCTGCCTCAGCCTCCCAAGTAGCTGGGACTACAGGCACATGCCACCACGCCTGGCTAATTTTTCTCTTTTTTGTAGAGACGGGATCTCGCTCTTGCTCAGGCTGGTCTTGAACTCCTGAGCTCAAGCGATCCTCCTGCCTTGGCCTCCCAGAGTGCTACGATTACAGGCGTGAACCACCTTGCCCAACTGATTTCAATCTTTAAGATAGTTAACATTTGTTTTCTCAATTGTGGAGCTGAAATCTATGAGCACTACATTGGTAATAGGAGTTAGAAACCCCTAGTGTTTAGCATCTTTTTATATGCTTAAACAGCATTGCTGTTCATTTCTTAGAGAAAATGCATGATAATTTAAACATTTATGGTAGAAGGATGCTACATTATTAGACTTGCAAGATAATTGGTATCATATCGTAGATTAACCTGGGTGAACATATACTCTACTGATACTCAGAAACTTAAGGAAATGACCAACCACCAGAAGAAAGAGTAGTTGAATGATGGCACCTTTACTAAAAGATAATGGCTAAAAGTCAGTAAGTTGCATTTAAAAATGCACTACAGGTTGAGTATTCTTATATTCATCTTCTGGTCCCAAGCATTTCAGATTTTGGAATATTTGCATTACACTTAATAGTTGAATATTTCTAATCCAAAATCTGAAATGTGCTTCAACGAGCATTTTCTTTGAGCATCATGTAAGCATTCAGAACGTTACAGATTTTGGAGCATTTTGGATTAGGGATGCTCAACCTGTGTCTGATCCATGATATAATGAATAGTTTTTAAAGTGGCCAGATTGGGTTGGACTTTTCAAAATTTGGTGACTTTATAGCTAGTAAACCAGCTGTTATTTTAAATTTATAATTACAGTAATTAAACCCAGACAGTAATATTACTTTTATCATTAGCTCCTGGATAATTGCTTGTATCATAGTATGAAAAATAGTGATAATTATCATCAAGTAGATTTTCAGTAAATACATAGAAAGTAGATGAAGAAAGCACGTAACCGTCTAGAAACTGTCAATTCCATTCTAACTTGAATTATCTCAGACTCAACTTCCAAAGATAAGTGATAATATAGTAATAAATGATAAATTTAATTAATTTTGAAGTTTTCCATTTCTAAGCAGAAACATTATTCAGTCTCAAAAATTTCGTGGAATAATACAAGCTGCCTGCTCTTAATGGAATACAATATGGCTACTTTAGCCTATGAGGTCTGAAATATTTTTTTTTAAGTTTGAGCTGGGAGCTAGTCCAGAACTCAGTAGATAATTCAAGAAAATGAAAGCAGAAAATACATGGTTTTGTATGGGCTAGGTAAAAAACTTGAAATGCCTATGAATATTTGAATTGAATATTTAGTAGATTTAACTGTATACTTTTTATTTTGGGTTATGTTAGGCAACATTAGCAAGTATAGATGCCGAGCTTCAGAAACTTAAGGAAATGACCAACCACCAGAAAAAACGAGCAGCTGAGATGATGGCATCTTTACTAAAAGACCTTGCAGAAATAGGAATTGCTGTGGGAAATAATGATGTAAAGGTAAATATGATAACTAGATATTAAGTGTAATTGTATGCAACTTGCACTTTTGTTTGCTACTTTTTTTTCAAAGTTCTTCGTACCAGTTATCTCATCTTCACAACAGCCATGTTTGGTAGATGATATTAACTCCATTTTGAATAGATGAGGGGGGAAGGTGAGAATAAGGAGCACCAGTATAGACATACTCAGTAGGTAGCATTTATTGAACCTTTTTTTGATTGTTTGCAATGTAAAGATTTCACACTTAGAAATTATCTTAATAAATTACCACACATGAAAGTATGTGATTGTGTACCAACAGTGAAGATTAGCTCAACAAGTAAACTCATAAATGATTTAGCCCATCGTTGCTTTAAATGTTTAAATAAAGGTAAAAGATGAGCACTACTTAATTCCTTTTTTAATTTTGCATGAAAAATTTCAAACATACAATGGTAGAGAGAATAATGAACTCCAGAGTTATCAGTTATCAAAATATTGCCACACTTTATTTTTTGCCTTTTTCTTATAATAATCTTTTTAAGGACACTAATATTGGTCATAATAGTCTTAGACATGTGACCTGGGAGACTTAAAAATTCAGACCAAAACGCAAACTGAGATTCTTAACTGCAAAAACATCACATAACGTGAAAGGTTTCTGTGTTGCATTAACTATTTGTTTGGACTTTACTTTTTTGATTTAAGCCTAATTACAGTAACAGAGAAGAAACTTACGCTTGGGTTTATAGTGAAAGCCTGCTAAGAAGCCCAGTTTAACAGGAGTTGGAAATGAAGTAAAAGTTTTCAATATTGAGCACACATTCCTTCTGTCCAATGTGTTGTTGAATGTTGTTTGTTGATGAAGGCAAGGATTCTTGTTACTCTTCTCATATGTCATTTCTTTATGTTGACTCACCTCATTGAAACGAAGGAAAAGTGTTATTTTTAAATATCAGGTGACTTGACTTTCTGTCTTACACCATCTGTCTGAACATTATGCCCTATCCTGTTTATTATGGTGAAGTAATATGAGATGTAGAGATGTGGGAATCTTCTAGGATGGAGAAGTAGATTTATTTCACATCACTGAACACTAGAAAGGTATTGTTCAAAATTTACTTCATAGATTTTTCAACTTTTTTAAGAAAAATCTTTCCCTTTCATTTTCAAATAATCATAATTTAAGGGAAAAGTGGTAAAGATAGAGAAAATAAAGAGTGGAAGTGGCTCATGGTTAGTGGCAGAGCCAGACATAGAATACAGGTTCCTGGACTCCTAGACTGCTTTTTTCAATATAATATAACATTTTCAAAATAAGTTAGCCTTGCAATAGGTAATTTAAAAAAACAAAAAGATCCTCAGTATTTTTGTCATTTACACGTAATTCTTTTCCTGTCATCAGTAAGCACTGTTTGAGCTCCACTTTTTTTTATTTTTACATTACAGTTCATTCTTTGTGTTTTATAGGTGTATAGATTTTTTAAAATGCATAATATTGTAGATTCATTATTACAGTATCTTTTAGAATAGTTTCACCACCCTAACATATTCCCTGTACTTTACCTATTTATCCCTACTCAGTGAATCTCTGGCAGCTGCCGGTTTTACTGCTGTCTCTGTAGATTCGCTTTGTCCAAAATTTTATATAGTTGGAATCATACAAATACGTAGCCTTTTTAGACTAGCTTCTTTCACTTAACAATATGCATTTAAGGTTCTTCAATGTCTTTTTTCTTTTTTTTTGGAGACAGAGTCTCACTGTGTTGCCCGGGCTAGAGTGCCGTGGCGTCATCTTAGCTCACACAGCAACCTCAAACTCCTGGGCTCAAACGATCCTCCTGCCTCAGCCTCCCGAGTAGCTGGGACTACAGGCATGCACCACCATGCCTGGCTAGTTTTTTCTATATATTTTTAGTTGTCCAATTAATTTATTTGTATTTTTAGTAGAGACGGGGTCTCGCTCTTGCTCAGGCTGGTTTCGAACTCCTGAGCTCAAACAATCCCCGCCCCCCCGCTTTCCCCCACCCACCTCCCAGAGAGCTGGGATTACAGGCATGAGCCACCGCGCCTGGCGATCTTCAATGTCTTTTTGTGGCTTGATAGTTCGTTTCTTTTATCACTAAATGATATTCTGTTGTATGAATGTGTACCACAATTTATTTTATCCATTCACCTACTTGATTACTTCCAGTTTTTGACAATTTTGAATAAAGCTGCTATAAACATTCATGTGTAAGTTTTTCCGTGGACATAAATTTTCAATTCAGTTGGGTAAAATACCTAGGAGTGTTAGCTTTGTGAGAGCCTCTCAAGCTGTCTTTCAAAGTAGCAGAAGCATTTTGCATTCCTGTCAGCCACGAATGAGAGTTCTTGTTGCTCTACATCCTTGTCAGCATTTGATGTTGTCAGTTTTTTTATTTATTTTAGCAGTTCTACTAATGTATAGTGTTATCTCCTATTGAATTTGTATTTGGGTTGTTTATTTTCTTGTTAAGTTTTGAGAGTTCTTTTTGTGTTTTGGATGTAAGTCCTTTATCAGGTAGTGTGTTGCAATATTTTTCCCAGTCTGTGGCTTGCTTGTCTTTTTTTTCTTAACAGGGTCTTTTGCAAAGCAGAAATTTTTAATTTTAATGAGGTCTGCCTTGCCAATTTTTTCATTCATGGATTGTGTTTTTGGTATTGTATTTAAAAACTCATCACCAAACCCAAGGTCACCTAGATTTTCTCCTATGTTATCCTCTAAAAATTTTTTAGTTTTGCATTTTATGTTTGGGTCTGCGATTCATTTTAGAGTTAATGTTTCTGAAAGGTGTAAGGTCTGTGTCAGGATTCATTGTTTTGCATGTGGTTGTCCAGTTGTCATAGTTTTCCATTTGTTGAAAAGACTATCCTTTCTCTATTCAGTTGCCTTTGCCCCCTTGTCAGAAATTAATTGACTATATTTACGTAGCTCTTTTCCTGACCTCTCTGTTCTGTTGACTTATTTGTCTATCCTTTTCCAATACTATACAGTCTTGATTATTGTGCCTTTACAGTAAGTCTTAAAGTTGTATATTGTCAGTCCTACGACTTTGTTCTTCTTTAGTATTGTGTTCGCTATTCAGAGTCTTTTGCTTGTATGTATAAACTTTAGAATCAGTTTATTGATATCCACAAAATAAGTTGCTGCTATCTCAATTGCGATTATATTCTTTCATTAGTGTTTTGGCATTTCCTCTTATAGATCGTGTACATATTGTGTTAGATTTATAAATAAATATGTCTGTCTTTTGTTTTTTTTGCTGCTAAAATAAATGGCACTGTGCTTTTTGGGATTTTTTGTGGGGTTTTTTTGAGACAGGGTCTTGCTCTGTAGCCCAGGTTGGAGTGCAGTGGCACGATCATACTCACTGCAACCTTGAACTCCTGGCCTCACGTGATCCTTCCACCTCAGCCCCACAAAGTGCTGGGATTACAGCTGTGAGCCACCGCGCCCAGCCTGTTCCTGTTGTTTGAACTTAAAAATCATTCTTTCCCTGCCACATAAACATCCTTTTACTTGTTAAGTTTTAAACTGAGCTTCTACACAATTAATAATGAATTTACTGAAGGGGTCTTGAAGGAGGAAATATAAATTAATGAAAGAGGCAGAATTCATCTGTTTTGTTTTTTCAGGTTTATGTTTATTTTCCTTATAGGCATATTTTAATATTATTTTATGTTTTAAAAAGTGGAGAATGCAAAAAGTAAGCTCTATTTATTTACCTGTTATTGAAAAAAGTAATAAAAGAAAAAATAAAGACTTCCTGTGGATTTTGAGTCATATTAAAATATATTTTATTTTGTTATAAGATTTTAAAGTCTAATTGGAAAGCACTCTGAACATTTTGGGCTTTAATTTTTTATTTCACTTTTTTCTCACAGCAACCTGAGGGAACTGGCATGATAGATGAAGAGTTCACTGTTGCAAGACTCTACATTAGCAAAATGAAGTCAGAAGTGAAAACGATGGTGAAACGTTGCAAACAGTTAGAAAGTACACAAACTGAGAGCAACAAAAAAATGGAAGAAAATGAAAAGGAGTTAGCAGCATGTCAGCTTCGTATCTCTCAGGTATGTTACATTACAAAGTTTCTTCGTTTTTTTCAACCACCCACATATAAATTTTATTTATTATAAGAGTTTTCATAAAAATGAGCTTCTATAGGTTATTTTGAGTAACAAATAAAAAGGCTAATTTAGTCAGTTGCCTTTCCTTATCTAGCTACAATATAATAACTTGGATGATTTAACTCGGTTATATTCGCTAATGTGTATATGGGTTATATATAGAAATTCACTAGAAAGATGTTACTGATGCTGCCTATTGAAGATTGTAGAAGAATTCCAGGATGGGCAAAACTGCAGGGGACCAGTTTTCTGGCTTTCACAAATGAACTAATGAGGGCCATTCATCAAGATAGGAATTTCACAGGGAGGAGGAGGGTTACATCGGTTGAAGATAACTATAAGAATATTATTTCATATTTCAAGTTTTCAGTGCCTTAGTTTGCAAGTGGTATAAGCTATACAGATGGCCATTTAATTGATCAAATGGTTTAACATTTTAAATCTGGTTCCTGAATGTTTTAGGTTTAAATATCTTCAAGTTTGTCATATAGTTAGATACATCAATAAAACTTGCTAGCTTTCAAATATTCTTAACAAAATATGTGCATGAGGTATTTTTTCCATTTCATATCAGTATATTTTTTCCAAAAGCACGAAGCCAAAATCAAGTCATTGACTGAATACCTTCAGAATGTGGAGCAAAAGAAAAGACAGCTGGAGGAATCTGTCGATTCCCTCAGTGAGGAACTAGTCCAGCTTCGAGCACAAGGTATTAGCTTCCAACTTTTTACGAGTTATATATTAATTCTTTCTTGTTTAATGTAATTCTAATAAGCTTACATTCACGCTGACGGAGAATAGTAGGAACATGGATAACTTGGAATGGTAAACAAATCGTACATTTTAATGTTGCTTCAGAACATACTGTTTAAGATTGTGTTTGAGTGTGAAAATGGCCACTCTGGGAATTTCCCACAGTTAGGAAGGGGGCTCTGTGTGTAAATCTTAACACGGGGGATTTAGAAGCTGTCTTGTTTCCCTGACATGCCCTTATCCCATCTGTTCTGGGATTAGGCAAAGAAAATACATGAAAGAATCCATAATATCAACACAAGGGATGCAACTAAGTGTGCTAGTCACTGTGTCATTGAGCTAAGAGAACAAGATTTACTTTTTGACATTTGTATAATTTAAAGTCAAGTAGTGCTAAGGACCATACTTCATAAATTCCTTTTGCTCCTCAGTTTATATGAGGAAACTAAAACTTACTTCACTCCTCTGTTTTCTCTCCTCACCCAAACAGAGAAGGTACATGAAATGGAAAAGGAACACTTAAATAAGGTGCAGACTGCAAATGAAGTTAAGGCAAGTATGATGCTGCATTGGACTCTAGTGACTTTAGTCCATTATTATTAATTTTTATTAGTCTAGCTTTAATATCCTTTTCCCCTCAAAATTTTAGCAAGCTGTTGAACAGCAGATCCAGAGCCACAGAGAAACTCATCAAAAACAAATCAGTAGTTTGAGAGATGAAGTAGAGGCAAAAGAAAAACTTATTACTGATCTTCAAGAGTAAGTACTGTAGTTTTCTTTTAGATATTAGAAACTGAGAAAGATGGACTATTTAGACAGGAGGAAATAATAGGTTACTGATGGACAGCATGTCCTTACGAGAAACCTGTAGTTTTCATTGAAATTACAATTTTTGACTTGGAAATAAAGAATTTTCTCATTTGAGAATAAAACTTAGAAGTTCATGTCAAATTTCTGAAAATTTTTCTTAGGTCTTTTG
Organism: Avahi laniger; assembly: GCA_963575035.1. Lineage (NCBI taxonomy): Eukaryota > Metazoa > Chordata > Mammalia > Primates > Indriidae > Avahi > Avahi laniger. The sequence goes on from CAUYSK010006128.1 coordinate 14,143, forward strand.
ACCTAAATATTCACTAAAAAGAAAAAAAAACCCAACTCATTATTGTGAATAGATGGCACAGTCTTCTCCAAATAATTTACTTCTTTAATTTAAAAGTTTCTTAACTGAGAAAAATTTATTCAAAATTGTGGGTTTTAAAAGTTTTTTTCCAATGCAAGTTGTCATGTTAATTTATCTAGAGAACATTTTCCTTACTTCTGTAATCATGTACACATACACAGACTTTATAGAAGTTGGAGCCTGCCACAATTTGAGTAGGAACCAGAGGAGAGTAACAAAACAACAAAATTGGCAAAGTTTGGGTCATGGGTCTTATTTACTCCCTAATAGAAGTAGGGATAAGAATTCAGGAAGGTAAAAGACATAGCAGAATAAAATCATGATTTGAAACCAAAATATGAAGAATGCTATGTGGCTGAATGTGATCAGGCCCCTCCCACTTGTGTCCCATAGGGGACAGGATAACAAAGGAGGCCTTGCGTATTTGAAAGATGAGATTATAGAATTTAAGAGTTTGAAGCATTTTAACAACAAAATTCAGAAAACTATCATGTTGATAACGTGTTATGATTTTTTTTTCTTTCAGCCAAAACCAGAAAATGATGTTAGAGCAGGAACGTCTAAGAGTAGAACATGAGAAGTTGAAAGCTACAGATCAGGAAAAGAGTAGAAAACTACATGAACTTACGTGAGTAATTGTGATTAAAGTTTAAAAATAAAAACTAAATTAGAGGATTGCAGGCATTAGCCTTGGATATATCCAGTGGGTACATTTTTAACTTTGTATGGGCTAAAGCAGTGGTCCCTACCTTTTTGGCACCAGGGACAGGTTTCATGGAAGACAGTTTTCCACTGACTGCGGGTGGGGCCCATGCGGTGATGCGGGAGCAGCTGTATAGATGAAGCTTCACTCGCTTGCTGCTCTCACCGGCTGTCTGGCCCTCCCAGTTCCCAAGGTTCATGAAAGACGATTTTTCCACAGATAGGGGCAGGAAGCTCTGCAGCTTGGTCCCTAACAGGCCAAGACTAGTACCGGGGGTTGGGGACTTCAGGGCTAAAGGATGTTTTTCTTAAATCCTCTGAGTTTGATTTGTATCTAAAAACTTTGCAATATATGCTTGTATTTTAGTGAAAGCAAGGTCTTATATTTTATTGGTTGTCAAGATTTAAATTCCTATCTTGTCAGCCTGCTTGGTGTTTTACCGTATTACTTCAGGATCCATCATAAAAATCAGCCTAAAACATGACATTAAGTAATTTAGAAGATGTTCAGGATCTATCACAAAAACTGAATTTTTGTCAAATTTGAGCTTGCATAAAAGAACATTATTGTTTTAGCCTTGCCTTTTTGAACAGAGGTTTTCACTGTTTACTCATTCTCATTTACTGAGTCAGTACTTGGTTTTCTAGAATCTGAGCAGATAGAATACTCACGATTATAATTTTTCACATCCCTTGAATTTGTCAGACAATTTGCAAATGAACTGCTATTATTGGGATAGTTAGACCAGCAGGACCAGTTCAGAGTTGATGTTATAAAGATTATGCTGAATTGCAGCCATAATTTTGTATAGAATAATTTTAATGTAAAATAGTTTCATCTTTGACAATTTATAATCTCTGTAATTCCCAGTTAATTGGTATTATTTTGGCTGAATACTGTGGCTCACGCCTGTAATCTGAGCACTTTGGGAGACTGAAGTGGGAGGATTGCTTGAGGTCAGGAGCTCTAGACCAGCCTGAGCAAGAGCGAGACCCCATCTCTACTAAAAATATAAAAATTAGCTGGGTGTCTTGATATGTACCTGTAGTCCCAGCTGCTCGGGATGCTGAGGCAGAAGAATCACTTGAGCCCAGGAATTTGAGGTTGCTGTGAGCTAGGCTGACGCCACGGCACTCTAGCCCAGGTGACAGAGTGAGACTCCATCTCAAAAAAAAAAAAAGAAAAAAAATCAGTACCATTTTGGATAAATAGCAATAGATACTATGTGTGGCATATTTTAAAATATAAATTAGAACCATTTCTTAATATTTGAATTGTGCCACATTTTATTTCATCTCTTCCTTCATGTGAAGTGGGGATTTTTTGGTCATAAACTGTAGATTTAGAAGGAGATTATAGGGCATAAAAATTACTTGAAAGGCAATACAGGTAAACTATTTAAAAATAAGCATCTTTCATTTATTTAAATTATTGATCCTTTCAGCTAAAGTATTCAACTCTTTTACTAAATAAAACTAGAATTTTATGGAATCAAAGTTGAAAATATATGTGTATATTCTTCCATTGATAGGGTCATGCAAGATAGACGAGAACAAGCAAGACAGGACTTGAAAGGTTTGGAAGAGACAGTGGTAAGAAAAACATGAAAATAAATAGGATGGGGGAGTATTTTGTGGGTTTCTCCCACTCTGATTGTCCTAAATTTGAAGTCTGAATTCCAAAAATATTGCTATTCTTAATTCAAGGCAAAAGAACTTCAGACTTTACACAACTTGCGCAAGCTCTTTGTTCAGGACCTGGCTACCAGAGTTAAAAAGGTAATATAACTATGCTGAGGTGGGTATTTGTATAAATGGCACTTACTCTGTAATTCTTTGTTTTCATAAATGAAGTAATTTTACATTGTCATGTCAATTTTTGTATAGTCAAGCTTAGATCTTTTTTGGTCTTTAAATTTTTTTATAGTATTCATCAACCTTCTTTTCTCAGAGTGCCGAGATTGATTCTGATGATACTGGAGGCAGTGCTGCTCAGAAGCAAAAAATCTCCTTTCTTGAAAATAATCTTGAACAACTCACTAAAGTGCACAAACAGGTAATAAAGAGTATATTTTGTGATAGCTGTTAACATTGTAAGAATCAAAAATTGAGTGGTGAGTATCTTAATCTTTCAGAGTTCTAAGATCTATTTCACTATTTTATCAAGCAATTATATACAAATAACACTAGTAACTTTTAGAGGAGTTAATATTTTTAACACCCTTACTATCAAAGGGGGCAATAAAAACATTCTTATTTTCTCTTTAGGGTTTTAGGACTGTCCATTTTCCTGATTTACTCATGGTAATTTTTAAATTTCAGTAGACAAGTCTTTGCAGTAAAAATATAGTCTTTTTTGGGAAGTCTTTTTACACTTAATGCCCACTGTATGAAATATATGATGAGGCATTTCAGTTTTTCTTTTAAATAGTGCTTACCAGATTTTTTGGGTTTTTTTTGTTTTTGTTTTTTTTTTTTTTTGAGACTGAGTCTCACTCTGTTGCCTGGGCTGGAGTGCTGTGGCATCAGCCTAGCTCACAGCAACCTCCAACTCCTGGGCTCAAGGGATCCGCCTGCCTCAGCTTCCTGAGTAGCTGGAACTGCAGGCATGCACTACCATGCCTGGCTAATTTTTTTTTTTACATATGTATATATTTTTAGTTGTCCAGCTAATTTCTTTCTTTTTTTTTTTTTTTTTTTAAGTAGAGACTGGGTCTCACTCTTGCTCAGGCTGGTCTCAAAGTCCTGAGCTCAAACGATCCACCCGCCTCGGCCTCCCAGAGTGCTAGGATTACAGGCGTGAGCCACCGCGCCCGGCCTTTGCTTATTCTTTATTACTGCTTGTAAATGATGTAGGTTACTGATAAAAAAGTTTCTTAACACACTTGACTCTTGTATATCTTTGTTAATGTAAACCCATCGTTTGCACTACAGTGAGATTAAAGACATTTTAGCTCTTCAGCTCTTGCTAAGGGGCTTGCTAAGTTTGTTTACTTGTGTAATTAGTTTATATAAAGGGATATTCATTCCCTAGATTAGTTATCTTGTCGAAGAAACCTAGCACTATGTTGTAATTTATTGTCTTTGCCTAGCAGGGGAAAGAATAATCCACCTCAATAAATTAAATTATATCTTTGTAAGAAATATGTGTATTTCTTTGTAAGAAATATGATACAGATAGATGGATATATTTTCAGCATGTTTGTGCCTAAATTAGCTAAATGAAAAACTTTTGGTAATGATTCTTTTCTAAAGAGCAATTATGAAATGTTCAGACTTTCTCAAATCTTCCTGTTAAAGCTAGAATCCTTGTTATCTTTGTGTGCCTTTAGTTGGTACGTGATAATGCGGATCTTCGCTGCGAACTTCCTAAATTGGAAAAGCGACTTCGAGCTACAGCCGAGAGAGTGAAAGCTTTGGAGTCAGCACTGAAGGAAGCCAAAGAAAATGCATCTCGTGATCGCAAACGCTACCAGCAAGAAGTTGATCGCATAAAGGAAGCAGTCAGGTCAAAGAATATGGCCAGAAGAGGGCATTCTGCACAGATTGGTTAGTAGAACACATTAAAACCTGTACACCTTGCTAAGCTTGAATGCTTTCCTTTAGTTGAAAACATTATCTGAATTTTATAATGCGTTGTCAGGGTGTGTCTGTCTTTATTTTCTAACTTACCAAAGAGTGGCACTGTTGGGAAGCAAAAGAGAAATTGAGAAATAACCACATTAACAGGACAAGAAGATAAATAAGAACTAGAGACATAGACAAGAATGGTCAGGGACAGGAGAAACTATAGAGCAATATTGTTAAAGCAAAGGAAAGAATTGCAGGAAAGTAAGTGATCAGCAGTTATTTCATGTTTCAGAGTAATCATTAGTGCAGAAAGATTTTTAAGAGGCTAAGGATTGTATAAGTCCTGGAGAAAAGGATGTAACTGAAAAGAAAAGGAGAGAAGAAACAAAAGCAAAGAAAAACAAAACATTTGGGAATTTGGAGTGAATAAAGAGAAGAGACCTAGGCGTCGGTCGTTGTAGTCGGTCATTGTAGTCGTGTGTTAAGCTTTATTCTAAAGTCAGCCTTTGTTTTTCATACTAGCTAAACCTATTCGTCCTGGGCAACATCCAGCAGCTTCTCCAACTCATCCAAGTGCAATTCGTGGAGGAGGTGCATTTGTTCAGAACAGCCAGCCGGTGGCAGTGCGAGGTGGAGGCGGCAAACAAGCGTAAATATTTACATACACCCGCAGGTTTGTCATTTCTATCTGGCTTCTCATAAGTATATGTGGAAAAGTTGAGCCATTGATTGTTAAATAGGTTTTTGGACTTTTTTGATTCTCACATTGGTGTCATAATTTTTTAAAATATAAGTGATTATGAAAGTAACTTAGAGCCAGGCACAGTGGCTCATGCCTGTAATTCTAGCACTCTGCGAGGCCAAGGTAGGAGAATTGCTTGTGGTCAGGAGTTCAAGACCAGCCTGAGCAAGAGCAAGAGACCCCCATCTCTACAAAATGTAGAAAAATTTGCTGAGCATGGTGGCGTGTGCCTCTGTTCCCAGCTACTTGGGAGACTGAGGCAAGAGGATCACTTGAGCCCAGAAGTTGGAGGTTGCAGTGAGCTATGATGACACCACGGCATTTTAGCTGGGGGGACAGAGTGAGACTCTGTCTCTAAAAAAAAAAAAAAGGAACTTAACATGACTACTTCTCTAGTACTTTTTATAGTTCAGATCATACTATATATTAAAATTTCTGTTACTATTTATAAACCTAACATTTTGGATCATTTGTAATAGCTTTTAGTATTTTGTCTAATGGATATACCATGGCTTATAGCCATTTCCTTTTACTGGACATTTAATTACATTAATTTTTCCCATATTTGGGATTTCCATGTATGAAATTTGAAATGTGAAACATTTTTTATATTCCCTCACCTTTTAGATTATTTCCAGAAGATTCCCAGAAATGGAATCACAAGGAGGTGTGAACATTTTTCAGGCTCTTGCTACATATTATTACTACATTGCTTTCTAGAAAGACTGCTCCAAATTGCATATTAGCCAAAGATACTATTTTGTTGCATCTTTGCCAGCATTGAGTATTAATCGATTTTATGTTTCTAATTTAATTGGCCAGAAATAGCATCTTATTATTGAAATTGGATTTTTTAATATATTTATTGGCCCATTTTTGTTTTTTTTTTAATGAATTATCTCTCTGTGTCCTCTTTAACCTATTGTGGGTAATTTTTCTAATGGATTTCTGAGTTTTATTTGTTTATTTTTAATTATACAAGTAAAATCTCTTCCATCTAGGGGATAAAAAATACCACAAAGTAGGCCAGGCACAGTGGTCCACATGTGCCATCCCAGTACTTTGGGAGGCCAAGCAAGACAGGAGGATCACTTGAGCTCAGGAGTGCAAGACCAGCCTGAACAGCATAGTGAGATCCCATCTCAACAAAAAAAATTTAAAAAAATTAGCAGGATGTGGTGGCACGTGCCTGTAATCCCAGCGGAGATGGGAGGATTGCTTGAGCCCAGGAGTTCGAGGTTACAGTGAGACATGATTGGGGTGCTGCACTCCAGCCTGGGCAACAGAGCAGATCTGGTCTTTAAAATATGAATAAATAAAATAAACTTAGCAATACATCCTGAGCATTTTCTTCTACAACATGATCGATTGGTTAATAGCTACCTAATATTTCATCATATGGCAGGAACTCAAATTTTAATACTTCAGGAAGTCCCAAATGTGTAGGTGCTTTGGAAATGAAAAATACAAGATAATTATACAATGGTTAGCTGTTACTGTTTCTGACAAATACTGAAACCAGTTTATTTTAATCTTCCTTACTTTTACTTTGACATTTTGCATAACACTGTCTCTAAATTTGAGTAGAGAATTAAATGATATTCTGTAGGATTCACATTTCCAACAATTCAGTTTAATACTTTGTTCCGACAGTATAGGATTAAAAGAGTGATATAGAGAAAAGGGCGTGGACTTTGGAGTTCCATCTAAGTGTGAGTCTGGAATTTTCTACTTTTGTGAACTTGAGCAAGTAACTTTTTAAGAGTTAATTTCTTTCTCATTTTGACTCCTTTTTTATGGTTTTTTTTTTTTTTTTTTTTGGGAGACAGAATCTTGCTCTGTCGCGGGGGCTAGAGTGTCTTGGTGTCAGTTTAGCTCACAGCAACCTCAAACTCCTGGGCTCAAGTGATCCTCCTGCCTCAGCCTCCCGAGTAGCTGGGACTGCAGGCATGTGCCACCATGCCCGGCTAAGTTTTTCTATATATTTTTGGTTGTCTAGCTACTTTATTGCTATTTTTAGTAGAGACAGCGTCTTGCTCTTTCTCAGGCTGGTCTCGAACTCTGAGCTCAAACTGTCCTCCCACCTCGACCTCCCAGAGTGCTAGGATTACAGGCGTGAGCCACCACGCTGACCAGGCCATTGATAATTTTAACCAATGTATTTTAACCAAATTAGACTTAATTTGAGAGAACTCGCTCTTACTATAACAACAAT